>JZSA01001122.1:0-16759 GCA_000956155.1 Cotesia vestalis
ATACATTTATTATAGATTATGTATAATATTTCCTAAATTTTACATGATATATTTATTAGTATTTTAATAGAATATACTTTGTTAAATTAGATCTGATCATACTCCCGAAGAAAATGATTTTGCCTAATCATATATAGCTATATCTAATTATATATAACCATATGTAGACTTATATATGATTATACCTATACTCATACTTGACTGATATGAATCTATATATAGTCAGATCTGATTATATACGGGTCGATATATAATTGGATGTGATCAAACGGCTAACATAATTAGCCTTTTATAGATTATCATGTATTATTAAATTATATATAAGTTAATATATACTTATACATATAGGTTCATGCATCGTCAGACCTAAGCAAACATTTTTTCGGATATCACCTAAAGTGCAAAATGATGTTTAACATTACGCTTAAATAGTTATAAAATAAAAAATTTATTGCACTTCTTATAGGACGTCTTGGTTTGCCCTGCTACTGTTTAATAATAAAATGATTATTGGAATAAATATGTTGTTATAATTAAATTCAGTAAAATAAGCAAATCAAGAGTATCAAAATTTAATATAAAATTAATTTTTATATTATGCCCTTTCGAATGGCACCAACCGCGATGAAATCGTCTCAAGTAACATACAGATTTGATATAGTTACCATAAGTTATCCAACGGAGCTAGAACTGACTCATAGCTCACTGACAAAAATTGAAAAAACAATCTTCTTTTGATATTTTTAATTCTTGAAGTTAGAAAAAATTTTTTAAGATTTTAGCTCATTTCTCGCTTATAAAGAAGTCAAAATCATTTTGGGAGTTGTCGGAATTGCTTCTGTTTATTATAAGTAGTGCCGAGAATTTAATTTTTCTCAAAGAGAGAGACAGAAAATAGGCGGATTCAAGTTTTCTGATTGGTCGTGATGAATAAATTCTTTTCGTTTTTCGCAATCAAGGGAAGACAGCAGCGTGGAAAAAAAGAAATAAAAATTGGATTGCTAATCCAACGTGAAAGTATGTCAAATAAAGAAACAGCTTAGTTAGCACATGTAAAGCTCCATGTTCGGAAACAAGCTATCACAACATTGTCGAAAGTTTGCTAAATGTAGCGTCATTATCAGCAAGACTTCAAGTGCTTGCGAGAACAAAACAAATCACATTTTTTTCAACCAGTCAGAGAGCTTAGGCTCGGCTATTTTTTTTTATAGTCTTTTAACAAATCCAAATTCTTAGCCCTAGTCCAGATAAATAAAAAAGGGAATTTGAAGCAAAGTGATGTGACTAAAATATTTAATTTGTAACGGGTTGTTCCTGCTACTTGGTCATCCCTTTATTTAATTTTAAAACTTAAGGGCAACACTGAAATTTGTATCACAGTTTCCAGAGGTAACATGACGTAAAATCCGAGGTCATTATGTCCGGGACACTATATCCGCGTCATTATATCCGCGCGACATAAAATCTTTGACGATATATTCGTGCTATAATATCCTCGTGCTATTATATCCGCGCGACATAAAACCCTTGGTTCTTTCCTTGGTGGGAGTCGGGGGGCGAAGCCTCTCAGTTGAAAAGCTGAAAGGCAGGGTGAGGACAGGAAATAAATTAGATGGGGTCCAGGGGCGAAGCCCCGGTGGGGGTTGGGGGGCGAAGCCCCCTAGTTGGAAAATTAATGACGTTATATATGAATGTAATGTGGCATAATTGTACATTGGTATGTTACAAGTAATCATTAAAAGGTGTATATATTCATATTTGTATAAGACGATGATGATGATGATGATGATGATATATCCGCGACATTATATCCGCATTATATAATTTGTGGATATAACGTCGCAGATATTTTTGCTTAAGGATATTATGTCGCGGACATATTGTCGCAGATATATTGTCGCGCGGATATATTGTCGCGGATATATAGTCGCGGATATAATGACCTCGGATTATATGACATAGAACCTACATGTAGTTATATATGAGTATATAAAATTATATATAACTTATATATGATTATATATAACTCATATATGATTATATATAACTTATATATGATTATATATAATTAGACCTGGCCAATTTTCAGGTCTAATTATATATAAATTGTATTATATATAACCATATATAATTAGGCAAAATCATTTTTTCCCGGGTATACATAGCTATTTTATATATAAAATGTTTCTAACGAAGAACTACAATTACTCAAAAATTATTTAACTTCTCACGCGATAAGAAGCTTCAGTAATTTTAAGTTTTTTACTGGAATAAACCTTTTAAATATTTGAACAACATAGTTGTTAATAAGTTCCAAACTGAAGATACTTTTTCTTCCAATCTAACCATTTCTATTTTTGAGAAATCGTGATCGCGATGTCGAAGAGTTTTGAGTTTAACTAAAAAATAGCAATAATTATTCACAATTTTATACCTAATAACCAACATAATTTATAATTGGGTTGATAAATCGTACAGTTCATTTCACTTCTCGTATCATGGAGCATTGCTTTGTTATCATTCTCTTCTTTAAATATTATAGTACGAATTAGAGTCTCATCATCATTTTGTAGGTCAATTACTTTTGTTAAGCTGGTGTCATATTCTTGAATAAGTAAACTCAAAATCAATTCATAATCAATATACGTTGTTTCCAATTTCAATTGATGAATTTTTTCGAATGATTCTATTATTTTTAGATGTTGATTGGCATTATCTTGAAGTTGGTTTTTACACTCATTTAAACAAATTAGTATAAAATTTTGACTGTATTGTTATTTTTTTATAAAGAAAAGTAATTAGTGAGGATTAAAAAATAAAAGATGGAAGTAGGAATGTAGAAAATCAAGATTTTATTTTTCATAATTCCGCTTAGTCTTAAATTTTTTTAAATAAAGTATTGTTACCAGTACTGTTTGATGTCTAGGGCGTGGTCAAACGTGTTTTTAATGACCTCGACGCGGTGTTTCATCTTCAGCATATTTACTTTTATCATTATATTTTTCCAGTTTCTATAAGAAGGCTTAATATTTTTTAAAGCCACTATAATTTCTTGAGTTAAAAGTTGTTGTTTTTTCAGCTGGGTTTTTTTATTCATCATCCTTTAATTCTTATATTTTCTTCTTATTATTTTTTAAAATTTAATTTTAATGATCTTTTGTCAACTAAGTTTTCAGCAAACGATAAAAATATAAACAAAACAATCCGATTATTTTATAACTGTCATGAATAAAAAAAAAAAAAAATGACGGTGGTGTCATAAATATTGTGAAATAAAACTCGAATTTTCTATAATATTAAAAAAAAATAAAAACAAGTTTTCTCTATAGGTATAGATGTCTAAAGTTAGGACCTCTGTAATACTATTAATTTGTATTCATTTTTATTGTTAAAAATTCAATATCACCGAATCAAGCTAAAATACCCGGATGTTTCTCCGGTCACTTACCTTCGGCACACATAAGATGAGATCATCGAATGCGCTATTAAAGATGATTTATTATATTCATGAAAAAATTAATTTTTAAAATTTTTTCAAATTAACTTGAGATATATTTTGCAATTATATCATTAAATCAATAATCTAAAGCATCTACTAAACAGTATAAGCCAGTTATTGAAGAATTATTGTATTATTTTTTTTTAATTAGATTCTTCGCTTAAATGAAGCAGGTGACATACCGTTTAAATTAACCAAAATACCGGTTAAAAAATTGGGTAGATTAGAATACTGATAATTTTTATGATCTTAAAATAGCTTAATATATAAACAATTACGTATTATGTAAAATATTGAATTATTTAACTTGAACAATTAAAAATATTAGTATTATTATATTATTTATTATTTTGAAGCTAAATTTGATCTAATATAAGATTTTAAACGCGTGACAGTAAAAAATAATTTTGTTGATTATTGATATCTTTAAATTAAAAATAGTAAAAACAAGTAGTTGTTGAAAATTTTGAACAAATTAAAATTAACACCGTGTTAAGTCTTCATCTATTGTATCAATTCATATGAGACCGGATCTAACAGACCGCCCTGAAATTCCAAGAAAAAATTTTTTTAGTTTTTAAATTAGTGGGGAGAAGAAACACCAAGTGGAATAGCTTATTTTGAACGTTAAGTTGTAGAATCGCATCAAGTATGTAGATAATCTTGTCGCACGTGTCCTTACGTTTCTTTTTAGTGGAAGGGACACCGATCATATTCTATAAAAGCCACCTACGAATTCTGAAACTCCTCATTTTTCTGCATCTTTTTATAAGTTCACAAAGGTTCGTATAATCATTATCTATTTTAAAAATTATATTTTGTCGTTGGAATTGTATAAGAGTATAATTTATTTTTTTTTATTCATTTCTAGATGAAGTTGTTACAAATAATTATTTTGCTAATCGCATTCTGTTCGATGGGATATGCTGCCACTAGATCTTTCAATCTTGAGGCAGAAAAGTCAGACAGTGTACAAGAACATACTAGACAGAAACGGGGATTGCTTTTAGCTAAAGCTAAACTTTTGGGAGGACCATTACTGGCGAAGAAAGCTCTTCTTTTAGGAACTGGTGCTGGCCTTGTTGGAGGTTTTGCAGGTGGTAGTTTTGCAGGTGGTAGTTTTGCAGGTGCTACAGTATACAAACTCGCAAAGTATGTATTTTATTTATAATTTATTATTTATCGTTTTCTTAATCTAACTATTTTTTTCTTCATATCTTATCAGTCATTTTTCTAACAGTGGCGGTGGCGGCGGCTGCGGCGGTGGCGGCGGCTGCGGCGGTGGCGGCGGCCATGGAGGATATGCCTATCCCACTGGATACGTGGGACCTTACGGAGGTTCACGTGGATGCGTGCACGGAGGTGTACACGGAGGTGTACACGAACGCGCACATGCAGTATTTGGAGGAAATATATCTCCGCAACCTTGCGATAATTATGGTCCACCTTGCGTTGCTAGAGCACCCAATCCGTAAGTACATTTTGTATAAATTACACATAAAGAAAATTAGATGATTATAGCTCTTTTATGATAGTTACTAATCTTGAAATGTAATTAATTAAAATCTTCTTGTGGTAAAGTAATGATAAATATAATCATTTAATTTTTTCGGTGCAATAGTTATTCATTTTCAAAAACTTAGAGTAAGTTTAGAAATAATTTGAAAGCTTCTTTAGAGTCAGTACTGTAGGTTTTGTAGCACTAAGGTGGCGGAAAAAACCGACTATTTTTTTTCGAGTTTCCTATGAAAATATTTCAGTTTATCATGTTTTGAGACTCCTTCCCAAAAATCAGTTTAATGAAAAATTTTCTAAGGCTCTCTCAAGATTCTATAAACTTTCAAAGTAAAGTACTTAAAATTTTTTCGAGCAACTAAAATAAATAAAGCACGAGACACGAATGAAAGACAGGAAAACAATTATTATGTTTTTAATTAATAAATGTTTATCTGTCACGTTTGAAATTGAAAAAATCTTGAGCGACTTCTGAAAAATTTTGTACGAGATGATCTTTTGAGAGTTTTTAAAACATAATGAACTAACATATTTTCATATTGGGCTTAGCATAAAGTTAATTAAATTACAAAATCTAGATTTAAAATTTGAAAATTTATTTTCAATAAAATCCTCCTTGAGAGTTTTTTATGGAAGAAAAGATAATAAAAAACAAGTTCGTAAATTTTTAGGTAACTAATATGCCCCTAAATTGAAATCTGTAAGTCGTCTGTTTGATTATCAAGATTATTTAATTTTAACGTCACGACAATTTTTTTAAGAATAAAATCAAAAAAAAAAGTCGGTTATAAACATGATATATTGAATCAACATTTCTAATCTAAACGTGGGAATTTGATGAAAACTCAACTTTTCAAAATTGGACCGAAATCAATCACTTCTAACCAGTGAAAATTATTAATTTTCAAAGCGGGAAATCAAAAAACTAAAAAATTGATAAACTAATTTATCTCACATAAAAATTTTTCTAGGGCCTGGATCCTTTGATTTTAACCTCGAGAACTATTGTTTAAAAAATATTCATTGAAAGATTTTAAAAAGCTCCTAACTGTAACATTAAATTTATTTTCTGTCAATTACTCAGCTTTTAATTTTTTTTTTTTTTAAATTGAAATGGTGTCAACATAAAAAATTGCATTGGATCGATGCTAAAAATTTATGATAAAAAAAAAATTTGTTTTGGTAGTGAAATATTTCAATGCTTTTGTATCATGAGTTGAACAAAAACGTAGTCCATACAATGACTTGTATAATGAAATGAAACTATTAAAATCATTAATAAAGTGGTAAAAATACACTATGGAATTGATACTGGGGAAAGGCGTAGAAGGCGTAGACATACACTGTAAAAATTTTGCGACATGAATGCAGAGTCAATGACTTTCAATTTATTTACGTCCTTCGTAGTAAATTTACTTAGAAAATGATTTTATACGTATCATTAATAAAAAAAAACTGCACGGAGTAAATTATTTACATTTTTTATTAAAAAATAAAAAAATAGTTAAGGATTCGTTTAAAAATTATAAAATGCGTATCCACAGATTTCTTAAATTAAAATTAGTATAACTTTTTACGAATTTAAAAAAAAAATCAGATTTTTTTAGGAATTTGAATATTGGTAAAAATTTTAATTTTTTCCACATTGATAAAAAAGATTTTATTTCAAATTTGAATTTTTTTATACTGACAAAAAAAAATTTGTCATAGAAATCTTGTTTTAGCTAAATGAATATTTATTTTAATCGAAAAATGTTTTTTGGATTAAATCCATATTCATTCCAAAATCACTCCGCTGAAAAAAAAACTGCGTACACCGCGTGTTTTATTACTTCTCTCCAGTACTTCTAGTGATAAGAGTAAAATTAACTTCAAATTTTTTACAGAATACATCATACAAAAAAATATATATCGATAAGAGTATTTATACATCGTCGTTGATACTACAATAAATACTTTATAACCAGTTTTTCCCATAAGGCCAAACTTGGAATGAAATAAGAGTGAAAATTAGGTCTTATGGAAAAAGCTAGTTACGTGGTATTTATTGTAGTATCAACGACGATGTTTAAATACTTAAACATAAAAACATGCTAATGTAAAGATAGCATTTTTGTAATAATAATTTATTTAAAAACAAACTCCTCAAATATCTGCTAATTTCAGTATTATATCAATAAAATATGAAGAAATGAGAATAGACAAATTTTAGGTTGATTAAAAAGACACTGCTACCCAAAAATTAATAAAAAATAAATCATTGATTTTCGTAGCGAAAAGTTAAAAATTATTTTTTTTTCATAATTTTGTAGTTTTTAAGCTTGAAAAATTTAATAAATTAAGAATCAATCTAAGCGCTTTGAGATTGAAAAAATCGGAATTTTCGGAGTTGGTTTAGGTCATTCATATTGAAGACTGTTTTATAAAATAATCATATATGATTATTAGTAACAAGTTTACATAAAGACTTAAGTTGATCGTTTAATATATGCAATTTTGAATTTACCAAATTTTTAGCTGTTTTGTTTTTTAAGTTTATAATATTTCTAATTTTTAAATGTTAATCTTAGCTTAAATTATGGTATTTTGTTGTTTATGAAATTTTTTAAAAGATCCTAATCATAAGCCTCGGAAATTTCATTTGATAACTACATATAATTTTGATTAATAAATGAGTCTATTTGGCCATTTTTTGTATATAATTACTTAAAACCGACTTTTTTTCTCACGGGTTAGTAATCCTCCTTACCGGGGTTTAGGTGAACTAATTAATTAATTATTTGTCTATAAAAAAAAAATTACGGACTAATATAATGCAATGTTTCTCACTTGATATGGATTTATTTCTTTGTTTTGATTGAATTACTGGATTTTTAGACTTTAAGGGCTAGTTTTTCAATTCGGGATAAAATTTTATTCAATACTAAAATATCTCTACATATTTTATATTTATAAATATAATGGCAATAATAATGTTATTATTATCCCAGATTGAAAAACTCGCCCCGAAATGACATTATTTATACACGATAAATAACAAAAAGTAAATGTGGTTTATTTTTTAACTTTTTACAGGTGCTGTTAACACATTAATTTAATAAAAAGTTTATCATTCAGAAGATTCTGACAGGGCTTCTAAAAAACATAAAGACGGAATGTGAATTAAATATTTTATCAAATCGGTAAATATTTCACAAACTATAATTTAGAAAATTGTTTAAATAATGTATTATAAAAAAAGTAACATTTCTTGTAATTTATACTTGTAATAAAAAAAAAAAAATTGAATGACATGTAAAGTTATGTTTTTGAGTCTTATTCTTCCTAATATACTCTCACTTTCTTTTTCGTATTTAGCATCAATTATTGCGATCGATGAGTACCGTTTTGTCATGTCGCATGCTATTCAACGTATAAGCTTGCGCCTGGAATTACAAAATAAACAGGTTAAAATTGTATAAAAAAAAAAAATGATTAAGGCTTATTTTATATGGAAAGTGTGTGCTCACGAAATTTACGTGACTTTCACAATCATTACTTTTGTTTTCTAGCACGAATATAGTGCATGTCTAAGTTTTTATTTTTTCATTGATTGAACGTCATTATTATTATTTTTTACATTTTATTTTCTATTAATAGTAGGATAATAGAAGAAAAGTTGAATTAGTAGAATAATCAATTACAAAACTTGCTCAGAAAGTCTAATTAGATATTTGAATTTTCATACTTACTAAAAACGCGGTTACTTGGGCAACATTGAATCAAAAGGAATCACTTGTCGCAATATGCCATGTCCATTATACAAGTTTGAAGATTTCATTACGATTACGCATATGTTTATAGGTAGGGGTAGCAATGTTCGAGTATATAAAATCAAATGGTATTCGCTTTAATCTCAAACACTCAGTGACAGGTATAAGTGCAAGGTAGATAAATAAAACCACATTTTATCGAGGTGAATACTCTAAGCTTATAAATAAAAAAAACCGGTTAAATAAATAGCTTTTTAAAATATTATAATAAGATTATTGTGCTAACTCGTTAATAGTGATAAAAAATCAAATAAATACGAATTATTTTTAAATATCTTCAGAAGTGTTTAATTTAAATTTATTATTTCGGTCAATTATTTTTTATTTAAAAAAATACTTATTAATACGAATAGAAATTGTATTTAAAGTTGATATTTGTATAAGCAGAATTGAAAAATAGCTTTATAAGAAAAATTAGCGCAAAAAATCCGCTAGAAGTGAAAAAGTGAACTGTGAACCTATCAGAGAAATTTATTAGTCCTATTTTAATCTTGATTCACAATTTTTCTATGAAAAGTTACATTCTGAAAAATAAATTCAATCGAGTACCTATAATTTTTCAGTTTAAAATTTTTTTTTAAATTTACATCTTTGAACGAATTAGTTTTCCAATAATAATTGTATTTTTTTAACTTCCCGCTTTGAAAATTAATAATTTTCAAAAGTAGGAAGTTATAGATTTCGGTCCGATTTTGAGAACGCGAGTTTCTATCAAATCTCCATATTTTGAGGTCTTAGGAAGTCGTTGCGACTATTTCTGGCTAGACGTCCGACCGTATATGTATGTTGGTTGAGGCGTTCAAAAGTTATAGCCATTTCAAAATTTTTAAATAATTGTTTTTTTTATATAACTTTTGAATTTTTGAGCTCGGAAAGCTCAAACTAAACCAATAGAAAGACTTTCAAGCATTTCAAGCTCGAAAAAAGCGGGAAGTTCCGGAGATGTCCTGTCGGTCAACCGTTTTTCAGATTTTTATCTTCATCGCGTAGATTAAAATAAAATTAAACTGTAGGATCGCATAGTCTACTGTATATAAGGCTTTAAAAAATGTTTTTTAATTATTTTTAATTTAAAATGTCTAATATGAATTGGTAAAAAAATGTGTATGCTTTTTTTGCTTTAATTTAAAAAAATGTTAACTCTTAATGAAAATAAGGTGATTACGTCAAGACATATATCCTGTTGGCTTTGAAAAATGTCTAATTTCTTGACTTACTACAATGATTCTATTAACAAATTAACTAAGCAAAAGAATTTTATTTCATTTTTTATTCGTAAAGTCAAAAGAACATACAATTTGGTAAAGAGTTTTTCGACACGATGTACACTGATAAAAAAGTTAACTTGATTCAAGAGAAAACATTTCGAACTGAGAACATCATTTAAAACAGTTTCTTTGTCTAGAATCACGCAAAAAAAATCTTAAACTAAAAATCATTCTTGGTTCACGATTTTTTCTCTTGACTCAAATTAATTTTTTTATCAGTAGATATGTATTATGTTAATTCAATTTTTTATCTTGAATTTGAATCTCAAAATCTAAAAATATAATTGAAAAACTATTTGTGATGCCGTCAATCAAGTTGGGCTCTGTTTGTCAATGCTTCACGTTCCACACACGACGGATTACTAAATCTAACTCTTTCTCCATAAGTCTAGTATTCATTCATTCATTCATTCATAAATTCATTCATTCATTAGCGCTATATCATATGTATCCGGTCAGAGAAAAAATTACACAGAAACATAATATTGATTATTGATAGTATAAAATGATTTTTTTTTAATATTTTGAATGCAAATACTATTTTTTAAAAATTGGATTTCTTGAATACGATTGTGAAAGCAATAAAATTATTTCATTAAAATAAATTGATTTCAAAATAAGCAAGTGGGGCGTACACTTTTCGGTTTTGTAAATTTTCTAATTTTATATAAATATTTATATGAAAAAAATATTAATTTGTTATTTTTTGTAGATGAACATTTTACCAATCTTACTTTTAATAAGTCTCTATTGGGCTGCTGTACAGTCGCAACCGGCTGTAGCGAATGAATTGGAAAATCTTTCTCCGAACTCACCTATTGAAAGTGACACCAAAGAACTTCATGTTCGGCATAAGAGAACTCTATTTCTAAAAAAGAAGCTTATTGGCGCAGGGTTACTTGGGCTTGGCCTTGGACTCGCTAAAGGGTAAAATATTAATTATTTAATTGACAATTTTTAATTTTTATAAAATACTAAAGTGTTGTTATCTATTTATTTAGGTATAAAGCTGGGTATCACTACTCGCCAGAAGTACATCATGTTTACGTTGCTCCTCCACCCCCTGTTAGATACGTTGAGTACGTGGAGAAACCAGTATTCATAGAGAAAATAGTGGAAAGACCAGTAGAAAAGTCACTCGTTGAATACAACAAGCACTGGTCTTCACACCATGAACCATTGTCTTTCTACGGGTACCCATAATTGTTTATGTGTGAGTGACATATTTTAAACAATGTCTACATTTTATAATACTCTATTTTAAGATTGTTTTTATATTTGCTGTTGAAGTTGATTTATGTATGTTGTATATTATATATACTTACGTTATTGTTATAAAGTTAAGTTTTTCGTTCTATTGTATATACTTTTAGGAAAAACAGTCTACTTTTTTATGTGTTCAATAAAATAATTCAGCAAAAAGTATTTATGTCACAAACGTAGAATTACTGCTAAATTTTAAATGTCTGGATGTTGCAATGAATACAGTGTAAAGTTTATAAAATTTACACTGCTTTGAAAGAAAAAAAAATTAAACCAGCTTACTTTTAAACACACTGTTATTAGCTTGTTATGTTTGTATGTACCTAACGGAATCTTCGAACGTGATTTTCACCCACTTTAAAACGTCGAATTAAATTGAAACTTCGCCCAATCATCAAGGACCGATAACAATACAATATTTTGATAAGTTCGACTCATTATTCTGATCGATTATCTTCATCATTATTCTTGCGCAAAGTATTAAGGCGTGTATTAAGCCATGCACATAGCTTTATCCTTCAGACAAGTATCCTAAGCAGCACAAAATTTTTTTTGATATTTTGTTGAATTTAAGTTGACAATTATTAATTTTTGACTTCTTGTTAAATAAAATTTACCAAAGTTTTATTTTTATGAATAATTTGCACTAAACATTGTTTTTGTTCTTTTTCATGAGTTAAAATATTGATGTATTCTTGAGTTAATCGAAGCGTTCTACTACAATTGTAAATTAGTAACGATGTCTAATCTTTCCAAACAATCGTTTTTGTTAGCCCATGACTCGAAGTTAATCTCTAGGAAATTTTTATTTATGTTGAATCGAACAAAAAATTTAATCGAATTTGAATTAACAAAAATTAATTTATTTAATAAGAAAATCAATGTATTTTTTTTTGTAAATTGATAATTTTATTATCTAAATCAACTATACAGCGATTGAGGGGAATTAAAGTTGAAATTTTCATTACATTTCTGCAAGGCATACTTCAAGAAAATTATAAAATTTTTTTTTTGAAAGATAAATATATTAATAATTCACCATCAAAATTTCAAATCAATTGACCCCACCGTTTTTGAGTAATTAATTTTCGAAATTGCATAATTTACACGCAGAGATTTAGAGAGATGGTAAAGTTAGTATGAAATTTTCCGTACCACTCGAGTGATGCAAATAATTTACCTTAATAATTTTTCGTTTTACGTGAAAGTAATATATATGGATCAAAAAAATCGAAAACAGTTTTTTCACCAGTTAAATACCACCGATGGTTTTTGATTTTGTGCAATACTGCCTCAGAAATTTTCTAATCAGTCGTCCTGTATTGATACACAGTCTTGATATAATTTAAATCTTGGTATGGAGCTGATGCTGCAAGAGGTGCCACAAACTACAATGACACACAAATAAATACTACCCTGATAAAAAATTTAACGACTCAAGAACAAGAATTTTGAACCGAGAACACCATTTTGAAGAAAAAGAATTTCTTGAGTCAAGTGGAAAAATTCTCTAGTCAAAATGTAATTCTTGGTTCAAGAAAATTTTCTAGATTTTAGAATTTTTTTTCTTGACTCGAGAGTGTTATTTTCTTCAAAATGGTGTTCTTGGTTGAAGATTCTTGATCTTGAGTCGTTAAATTTTTTATCCGTGTATGAATGAACAAATATCCAAAAGATTTTGTTGCGTTTCAAGATCTAACTCGAAAATGTCTCAAAAAATGTGTATTTTCAGCGAATAAATTGCTTTTGACATCTATCGTGCATAGTGAACTGCACCTGGTTTGTAAAAATTGATTTCATCGGTACTCTTATAATGCGACTAAAAATTTCTTAACAAAGAAATGTGAATAGAGACAGAAAAAATACAAATAAGCGGCAATATTATTAAGAATGTATTCGATACATCGCATTTTTAACATTCGTCCTTTTGGCGTTAGTGTGTCAAAAATTTTTTTTTCTGCAGATCTTCACGTTTCGAGCAATTCTAAAAAGAATGGCAAAAAAAAAATTTTTTATATACCCTTTTGGTATTAGGCACGCGATATGATCTTAGAATTGAAAAATTGACAAAATTTTTAAATCTTTAATAAATAGCTTGTAAGGAGAAAATACGAAACCATAGTTTCGAATTTCAGACTGTCGTTCGTGTGTATATAATTTTTTTTATCTTCAAATAACTTACGCAGTGAGTTCCTTTTACGTTTTCTGTTTTCTTCTGGTGTTTCATTTGTTAGCATCAATCACAAATCTGACATCATGTTGACATTCTAAATTACTCATGCGTGCCCTTTATTTCACATAAGTCTTGATAAAATCGTTTTTCTTGTTCTTCGCTGTAGTCTTCAAGATTTTCAGGAAAGTGGTCGACGTGAGAATCTATGAAATGTAGTTTGAGGTTTATTGAGCACTCTATGAAAAGGAACCCACTGCGTAGTTCATTTGAAGATAAAAAAATTCAATACAAACCAACGACATTCGAAATTTGAAAATATGGTTTCGTACTTTCTCCTTACATGCTATTTCTAAAGATTCAAAAATTTTGTCAATTTTTCAATTTTAAGATCATATTCCATTTTTAAAAATGCACCCAAGTCATTAACAATCGTGTTTAATTTGTTTTATTTTTTTTTTTCGTACTTATAACTGCTACTTTCCTGATTTTTTGAGAATTTTTTTTTTATTTTAAAACGTTAATGGGATAAGATTTCAGATTAAAATTCAGTGAAACAATGTACATAAAAATCATACTCAATCTGAATGTAAAAAACTTTTTTTATCTCGATAATTTCGATTTTTCATGATTTATTGCAATTTTTTTGGGTTTTTTGCTACTTTTTCAAATTTTGACGGCTCAACGGGCTAATTGACGTTCAGATTCAGATTCAGTGAATTGAAATACATAAAAATCATACTTGATCTGGGTCCACAAAATTTTATTCATCGCTGTGACTGCAGTTTTTCTTAATTTTTTGGATTTTTTAGATTTTACTTAAAATTTTGAGGGTGTACGGGCAAAACTGACTTCAGATTCGGATTCAGCGCGTCAAAATACATAAAGATAGGTATGTCCGGTCAAAAGTACTGACAACTTTTTTTTTTGTGTGCCGGTGACCAATTATAATTGATTACTCAAATCTGCACAGATTAAATATTCAAGAATAGTATATTACACCCCTTGGGTAGGAAAATAAGAAAAGCCTCAGATCACATGTAATGTGAGGCGAAGCCGAGGTCAACAAACGTGTGATCTGAGGTTTTCTTTTTTACTTCCTAAGGGGTGTAATATACTATTTTATTTTGTAATTCAGAAAACTTTAATCACAAAAAGGAAGAAAAAATAAAAATAAATTTTAGAATCCCATTTACCACATTAAAAGTAAGTTTTTATATTTTTAATTCCGTATTCAGATTAATGCAGAGCAAGCGGGTGACAGCTAGTATACACTGAAAAAAAAATTCTATTGGTATACACTTTTTTAAAGAATTGGTATTGCGAATATGATATAAAAAAGTTTAAGTATGATCGCCATACTCTGTTTAAGTGAGTGATTTATATTTTCCGTATGATACTATTGCAAGTCGAGAGTGTAAGACCTAAGTGTATGACTTGAACGAGTTTCAGTGTAGTGCTTAAAAATATTGCGTTGAGCCTCAAGCATTGTATAAGAATATTCCCAATATCAAGTGTTACAATATCACTAAAATTTATAAGTGTGATTGTAGTCACAAAGTTTTATAATATCATCATAAATTTAACTAACATTTTGAAAAAATTTTTTTATTTATTTAATCTGAGCTATAAATTAACAATTAAGATCAATTTGAAATTGGATTCTGATTGATCTGTGGTATTCACGCCTTCAATTCATTATTTGTATTAAACTAACAATAAAGTTGTCAAAATAATTCTAAATTGACGAGTCAAGTGTAAAGCACAACCTCACGCGCTTCGCTCTATGAGGCGTGTGATAAATATTTTTTTTATTGATATAGATAATTTTTCTTAATTCTTTAAAGATGGTTATATTTTTTGTATCATTATTATTATGAGTATTGCGGCTGTGGGCCGACTTGTACCTTCTGTATCGCATTTGCACTGATCCTCACCTCTAGGCTATTGGAACAGTAACATGGGAAAACCACAGAGAAAACCCGTGTTAGTACAGTCGGAACTGGGCTAAGTCTATACAGTAATCGATAAGAAACTCTTCTTTATCAACCACTGGAGCATTAGGTACCTCTCCTAGTGTGCAGAGATCCCTCTCGCTAGCCAACGTTAACTAAGCGGTCACTCATTCAAGCACTAACCGCGCTCAATACACTGCTTAGCATGAGTGATCGCCCAAGTCAGACGTGTACCGCCTGGCTATCTCTGCCACTTAAATTTTTTGTATTTTTCTAATATTTTCCACAAATAATAATTTTATATTCAACGATTGAACTAATGTTATTGTCATTTAAAAAATCCATTTTATCTATAGTCATTGTTCATTATTGATTGTCATGACGGAAATTGGAAAATGTCTAAACTATTGGTAATAGAAATCATTTTTTTTTTTTCGTGTGGAAACATCCACAGACTCGGTAGAGTCTGCCGCCAAATACCGTTCAAATCCATTGTTATTTGCCCAGTTAGCACAAGTTGACCATCAACTAAGTTGATGTTCAATGGTTTACGCCAACTTTACGTTATCTTCGCGTCAACCTGTGCATTTGCAACAGTTTCCCCTTGTAACTTGACTTTAACTTTTACGCATCAAGCTAGCGTAAATCTATTGAAGGAATTTTCCGAAAGGTTCGCTTAAAGTTAACGCGAAGTTGCAGAAAGTTGACGTTAACTTCACGTCAACAGTTATAAGTATAACTGTTGCTCTACTGTTAGCGTAAGCTTTACGTCAAATTCCGGGCGCAGGTTTACGTGAATTTCGTTTCGTTTGTGTTAACTGGATGAATACTCTGCTAATAACCAGGAACAACTCGTGAAAAGGTAAGATTTAGTCGGTTAAACTGGTACCATAGCATATAAAGATGTATCTATAGTTGTTTTTTCTGCAGTATCTGTTACTGGCGTTCAACTCACTCAATTTTGACTTATTAACAATGCATTTGTGATTAACTATAGAATTTTACCACTTTGTGATTGTTCAACGATGATCAATTTTAACAGAATCATGATTAGTGTTATG
This sequence comes from Cotesia vestalis, assembly GCA_000956155.1. Classification (NCBI taxonomy): domain Eukaryota; kingdom Metazoa; phylum Arthropoda; class Insecta; order Hymenoptera; family Braconidae; genus Cotesia; species Cotesia vestalis. The sequence goes on from JZSA01001122.1 coordinate 16,544, forward strand.
TCTACCCACATTAAAAATTTTCGAATTTTCCCGCGCCACATGGAAAATCCCATATGCGCGACAACAGCTACAATCACCTTAGAATTAAGACGAACGCGCCTGCTGAACGATTTGTAGAGATTTCTGGAAGCGAAGCAGCGGGAACTTTTAGAAAACGTGGATCACGCCATTTTTTTCGCTTTTTAATTAATTTGCACTAAGTTAGTTAAAGTGGCT
>JZSA01001123.1:0-19758 GCA_000956155.1 Cotesia vestalis
ACGAAAGAAAACCGAAAAAAGTGTTTTTTCGGGATTACTCTGAAATTTTTGGGCCGATCAATTAAAACCTGGAAACAACTTATGAGGATGATAAAACTGATGAATCCCCCAACCGCGTGAAAATCGGTTAATCCGTTCAAAAGTTATTGCGATTTGAAAATTCTGAAAATAGTGTTCTATGAGACTTCTATCAGACTTTTGAGCTGGGAGAGCTCAAATGCATCAAAATATTATCTCTCCGAACTCAGTGAGCTCAAAATATTACATAAATTATATTTTGAGCTCAAAAATCTCAAAAATGTCATAAGTACAATTTTAAGCGCTCAGGTATGGAATTAGCGGGAAATTGCACGGATGGCCTTTCGGGTGAACCGTTTTCCTAATTTTTTTTTATGACTTTCACAATACAATTTTTTTTTCTATTAATTTTTTCATTTAAAATATCGCGTGGTGTTTTAAACTGATCATGCAAATATGCAAATACTCGTGTGTATTTTTTATAAATTTTAGTTTTTCATTAATAGCGATTCAAGAACAATAAATAAGATGACCATTTTCAATAACAATGTTCGCAAAGTGGGTCTCAAGCTAATAAAAAAATAAAACTGATTGAATTCGTGAATTTTTACGCAAGTTTTATTGCTTCAAACCGTGACTCAATTTTTTTACCGTAAAAACTATAATCATTCAACTGCTCTTTTTTCTATGGATATATTCTAGGAAAAACAAAAAAATAATTATTCTCATGTCAACACTTTTATGATTGATGACTATTCAAATATTTTCAACGAATTATTAATGCTAAAGTATTACCGGTTTAGGTGGGCAATTATCTTCAGTAAATACGAACATGCTCATAAAAGCTCCCAACCCATACTCCATCATTTCACAAAAGGATGTTTGTATTTCGATTTCAGAGTCAACAACGTATTCACCCATAGATGCGCCTATTAATGCATGATACACTGAAAAAAAAGTTTTCTACTCGGCAGCATCTACTGTATAGTAACTGGATAGTAACGAGTGGATCGTTGCGAGTACAATCCGTACAGCTACGAGTAGCAGTCTGGATACTGACCGTCACGATCTATTCGGTGCCATTTACGAAATTATTGCTGCCGTTAGTATACAGTTTTCCTAATCTCACTTTCCTCTAGATGGCAACGTGTGGATACTGACAGTAGCGATACTGTACAGTGCGGAGCAGAAAACTTTTTTTTCAGTGTATGCCTAAAAGTCGTAAATCTGTTAGTTGATTTCATAACACGTCAACATTCAGTAATCAAGCATTTTAAAACTATCAAAAAGTGGAAAGTATTGATAAAAAATTTTAGCCGATAGCTTAATAAAGCAATAAGTCTACACAAACTTTTTTTGGATTCCCTTAATAAAAAAAAAGAATTAAAAATGATCTCACATGTTAAATGCCCATAAGAGATAGTATTAAAAAAGATTTGAAGGATTAGAAAGTATTCAAAATGATTAAAAATCAAATCATTTTGAATTCTTTCTAATTTTTTTTTTGAATGAGGGTTGCCACAATTTTTTACCTGTATATTTACCTGTATGACATTATGTGTCATAAATGGGGGCAGGGATTCATAATGTGGACTTTTACCTTACATGTCAGGAACTGGGAAATAGAGGGCCGTGAATTAAAATTTAGCCACGCGAATTGTAAAAGTAACGGGAGAATGATTTTACCTACGACCATAAATAAAACAGTAAACACCGTGTATGTGTGGGTTTTAGTTTGATTAATCGCCATTTAAACATAGATAAAAATTCGTGGATTATAAAAACGCCTTCGACAGGACAAACAGAGAAAAATTACTCAAAAAGATTTACAATCTCGGAATAGAAGGAAGGATGTATAGCATGATAAAGAGAATATAGGGCAGTACGTGCAACCAGGTACAAGTCGGAGAAAAAATAACTGAAAAATTCGAATCCACGAGTGGAGTACGACAAGGATGCGCCTTGAGTGCAATTTTGTATAACATATACACTGATGATGTTGATGAAATCTGGAGCGAAAGAAATATTGGTGGTACAACAATGGGCTCCAAAAGGTTTCATGTCATTAAGTACGCTGATGACATAGCACTAGTCTCTGACACTGCGAAGGGTCTTCAGAAAATGTTGCAAGCTCTGGAAAAGTACACTTCAAAAAATGATCTTGTGGTGAACAAAAAGAAGACTGTAGTCATAATTGTAAAAAAAGGACGGCGTGATAACGAAACCGCAAAATGGATGTACGATGGAGACGAGCTAGATGAGGTACAAGAGTTCAAGTATCTTGGATATTGGTTTACCTGTGGAGGAGGTTTCAAAAAACACACCAGATGGTTGGCAGGAAAAACTGGACAAGCACTGAACGCAACATGGGGACTAATTAAAAGATCAGGACGGTCAACGCTACGAGATCGCTTGTATCTCTGTACCACACTAGCAAACGCGGGTGCGTTGTACGGAGTGGAAATATGGGGATGGGCACCGAATTGTATCTTTGAAAGATTATATGCTAAAGCCCACAAGATGGCCCTTGGAGTATCCAGAAACACGCCAGAATATCTGTGGAGGACTGAAGCTGATATACCAAGCTACTTGTATATGACAAGAAAAAGAGCAAGTAGTTATCTTGTGGATATTCTAAATATGGAAGAGAATAGGTGGCCAAAAAAATGTCTCAGAGAAGAGTGCAGGAGCATTTTAAACGGTAATCCTTCAAAATGGAGCAAAGACTGGATGAAAGCACTGAAAGAGATGAAATGTGAGGATGTTCCGACTTTAATCTGGAATAAAGCAGACTCAAGCCAAATTGAAGAACGTCTTAACGCAAGCTTACAACACTTTAACAACCAGCAGACCAACAACAACGACAAGAAAATTATGGAGTCCTCTTTCAGTCAAATATATAAATTTGTCAAAACAAGCACAGGTACGGAACCTTACTGGAACGATTCATCTCTTGAAGGCTGGATGAAGGAAATATGGACTCGACTAAGGTGCGGAAATTATGGTAAAGCAAACAAAAAGAGCTACCGTAACACTAACTGCAGGATTTGCACAACAGAACCTGAGACAATTAATCACTTGTTTATCTGCGCGGAAGCTAGAAATTGTTTGTTTAATAGAATAAAGAGGTTCTGTTTGATTTTTGTGAAATTTTAGAGTTGACTCAATTTAGATTTACCCTCGTTAGAATCCTGGACTCCGGCGAGCTTATATCGAGCCGGAGGTAAAATTAGTGAAAAAGTACCTGTTACAAGATCAAAGTTAAATTTTTAAAACATTTGATTGAATTTCATAAATTACACAATCAAATTTTTTGTCAAACATAAATTGGACTTCTGATAATGTTCACCAATGATTTTATTTTATTCAATCAAATAATATGATGCTTTTAAGGAATTTTTTTGCAATAAACCAAAAAATAAACAATTTTATTCTATTATTATGTTCACATTCATTTTATTAATAAGTTTTGCTCAAAAAATTGCTTATTTATTTATATTTAATATTTATCATTAAAGTGATTTTTTTATTACAATTCGGAAAAGGTTGTCGATGGCCACGAACAACCTGTAATAAATAACTGCAACTATTCTTCATCTTCAGTTAGGCAGCAGTTATATTCTTCAATTAGTGCAATACCCCGTTCAGCGATGTCGTTCTGATCTGTCTTTGAATTGGAATCAACATGATTTTTTTAACCTAATTTAAATTTCTTAGGTCAAATTCTCGCTCCGTTTTTTGTTACAAAAAAAAAAAAAAAAATAAAAAAGTTTGACAAAAAATTTGATCTTTATTTTGACACTGAAACCAACAGTTTTGGTGTAATTTAGAAAATTCGATCAAATTAAAAAAAAAGTTTTTTTTTTTTAATCACCCTAATATAGATATGTAATATAACCGACCTTGACATCAGGAATTTGCTAAAGTGTTCAACCGATCTTGATGAAACTTGGTGCACTTATTCTTTTTTGGATAATTACCTCAAACGAGTTCGAAGATGAGCAAAGTCGGTTAGTTTAGAAGTGTCGGTCATCAATCATAGATTTCGAGAAATCTCAAAGAAACTAAGAAAAAAAATTTTTTTCATGTGGTTTTTTGGGAATAACTTTTAAACGGCTTTATCAATCAACTCCAAAAACTAATCAGCTCTTAATTTTAAAGAACTACGTCGATCGCCGCTAATTCGATCAAAATCGGTTGATTCGTTCGAGAGACATCGTGAACGAAAGAAAACCGAAAAAAGTCTATTTTCTACATAACTTTGACATTTCTTTTCGGATAGTTTTTGACGCAATAGAATTATTATTAAAGCTCAAAAAACTACGTCTATCGCCGCCAAGAATGTAAAAATCGGTCGATTGGTTCGTGAGATGTCATTGACGAAAAATTTGGGAACAAGTGTGTTTTTTTAACATAATATATCCCGTCATTTCTTTTTGGATCGTTTTTGATGTTATCATATAACTATACGAGCTCAAAAAACCACGTCGATGATATCCAAAGTGAATTTTTCAAATTTCTCAAAAATTTTCGGTTTGATTAAAGTGTTTTTAAAAGAAAATCATAGGATTCGAAAAACTGCGTTAAATGCTGCCATTTGTGTGAAAATTGGCTAATTCATTCAAAAGTAATTGCAGTTTGAAAATTGAAATAATAGTGTTTTATTAAACTTCTATCAGACTTTTAGAAATAGCTAAGAATAGCTAACTCTTTGAACTCGGAGAGCTCGAAATAACACATAAATTGTAATTTTGAGCTCGACGAGCTCAAAAACGTCATAAGTGCAATTTTAAGCGCTTAGATACCTAGTTAAAAAAAAAAAAATTTTAAAGATTCAACCCATGCAAAATGTATATCTACATGTTTATCGTTGAATTGTTTTTAATCGCTTTGAGCCATTTCGAATATTTACAAATCTCTTTTTCTAATCAGAGGTATGGAAGTAGCGGGAAGGCCTTTAGGGTCAACCGTTTTCCGAACTTTTTTTCTTTGAATTCTTGGCGATACTTAAGACTCGTAAGAATCGTGGTTTTCCCTCGACAATGTTTTCTGGGAGGAAAATCTTTAGATTTTGATGGCAATGGCTTCATTAAAAAAAATTCTTTTATATGCTTTTTTGGGGAGGGAGCCGTTGTGCTCCAGAAAAAATTTTTTTTTTCGATTTTTTGCAAAATTTCGACTGATTTATTTGAAATAGACAGAAGATAAACAAATTTGATGGTTAAAAATCACGTGCCCCGGTCTCCCCTATAGGAACAAAAAAATTAACTTAAAAAAAATTTATTTGTTGTTAATAAATATTTGTTAATAATTAATAAATATTTATTGTTGAATTATATTACATTATTTGTATTCAATAAACAAATAAATTGTTTCCAAACAAATTAATTTAGTAATAGTCAACAAATTCTTCGATCAGTGTTCACGATTAAACCCCAAAAAATGTTATTATATATGATTTAGCTATATTTTAGTGGAAAAACATTGTTTACTTAACTTAACTCAGTTTTTTCACAATTTTACACTACTTCTTGCAGAAAAAAATTACGCAACATTTGCCGAGACCACTCTCACGTGAGATTGGGTGAGGTTTGACTCAAACCCCTCACCCCCCTAAAAATCTCACTTAATTAATGGATGCCTTTTTATAAGAGCTACACACACACACGCGCGCTCGCGAAATTCTAGTGATATCATCAATCAAAATTTGATGGATTGGAAAGTTAAGTTATTTTAAAAACACACTTTTTTGGAAATTTTCAGCAACGACGTCTCTGAAATAAATATCTATATTTTAAACAAGGAATATTCACCCCAATTTTTTAAGAAAAAAATCTGAAAAATGGTTGACCCTGTAGTCCATCTCTGGAATTCTTCACTATATTAGAGTTTAAAATTCTCCAGAATTTGCCTATTACGAAATTTTGCGCCCTTCGAGCTAACAAACACAACTTGTATACATTTTCGAGCTCAAAAATTAAGTTGTTGTATTGAAAAAATACTTTTTAAAAAATTTTGAATTGAGAATATTCCGAATGAATCAACTGATTTTATGCTCATTCCCGACTACATGTTCTTGACACAGAAATGACAATTTTGTATATACAAAATTAATATACATCATATGCTGTAAAAATATATTTATAATTATTGAGCATACAATATAACTTTAAGTGTTACGATTTATTAAATAAAGATCAAACATTATATAATTACACACAAAAAAAATTTTTTTTTAAGAATTCTAATTATGACCTCTAATCGTATATTTGTTGAAGCTTATGGAACCCCTGAATAAAAAAAAGTATTGAGACAAAGAAAAAAGTATTGAAAAGTATTGGATTGACTAGAAGACCAATACTTTTCAATATATTTTTCTTTGTCTCAATACTTTTTTTTTATCAGGGACTATTTAGTCGAATTATATAAACTAAAAACGAGGAATGTTGAATCCAAACAATTACCGCAGATAATATACTATTTCCAAATATAATTTACCCCACAAAACTTTTTTTTTTTGTAGAAAAATCCTAATATAGAAAGTAAAGCAGTAAGATAGGGGTGCATAACAATCCGCGGTATTAATTTAGCTACGGGTTTATTCCTTCAATATATAGATACATGAAAGTTAGGACATGAACTGACCGCCCGCAGAGTACCAAAATTTTAACATCTGACTATCAACACATGACGGTAAAGTCAGAGATGCATGTAAGTGATGCGGGATATTTTTTCTTTTTACTTTCATTTCAAAAATTCGGCTAGATCAAAAATGTGGTATCGTGAGAAATTAAATTATATGAACGATGATGGTGGCACTGTAAATAGTGCGGGCGTTCTCACGCATTATGTGTATACTCATAGAATTACAGTGACACTTGCGTGGGATATGCTCTAATACTTTTTTTCCTTCCATTAAATTGATTGTTGATTTATTATACATTATTTTACCTTATCGTAAAATTCAATTTTTAGATTCACATCACACATTAAATTCATTGATAACAACCGAAAACTCAGTTGTAAAATTATTAAAACAAAAAAAAAAAAATTCAAAAGGAAATGCATATCGAAGCATAAAGAGTATATATATAGATTATTTTATAAAGTAACTTTGGTGAGTTATATAAAGGTTGTACAAATGATTTTAGTTTCAGTAAAGCTTCCCCCTTACGGTCGTACAATTATGTTCAATTGAAGCAATTGAGATCAATTAAGTTTAACTCGCTGAATTAGTTGACAAGTCCGGTTAAACTATACACATGAAGATGAGTATTCATGCTTTTTTTAACTGACGACAGCTTAAAAACTTTATTTTTATTTTTGTGTACTTTTGAAATGAAATATTTGTCGTAATTGCATATTTTTAATATATACTTAACAATAATTTATTTGAATTAAATATTGCTCTCAGATCAACTTCAAAATATTAATAACGCTATTGTTTTTATTTAACACTATTAGATGATGATGACAAAATAGAAATAATAAACATCGTTGATTATGATAAAATATTTTTATAATTTATTTTTTACAGTAAAATACAATAAAAACGATTCATAACAAATGAGAAATAAATATAACGAGCACACGGCACCAATAGATCCATGTAATAATAAGAGGTGGAGTCAGGTATACTCCTCCTCTTACTCTATTTCTGAGTGGGAGATACTTATGTTTTGCTATTTCATCTCATAAGCATAATTGTTTTGAATGCACATATGATTTTCGTATCGAACAGAGTTGTTTTTATAATTTTTATAGATAAACTTTGATTGATTGAAACGATAAGAAAGTTCAAATTAATAAAATTTTAATAAATGATAAATATTTCAGCGAGAAGAAAAGTACACTTAAATGAAATTCGATCACTGAAGTTGTTATTCCACTCTACAACTATGCACTTATGCACTAAGAATAAAATTTTGCATATTAACTATAAAATTCGTATGCAGTAAATATGAATAGAGTATTTGATTTAAAAATGTAACACTTTGAATGAATTTTATGCTGTAAACTGAGTGAAAAAATAAGACGGAAAATAACGGAAATAAGTTGCATAAAATCGATGAAAAATCGATAAAAAATAAGAGTAAGAGAGATAGAGCGAGGGTCAGTGCAAGACGCGACCCACCCGGTACTGCAGTCTGGCATCACCGAACCTTCACTTATATCGTGCCTCGGCTAATAACAACCAGTAATGTGATATGATTAGCTTAGTTGAGTTCAGTTTAGTTCGTATTCGTTCAGTTTAGTGGTTCACCAGTAAAATCACATCGAGTTAAAGCCATTTATGCCAGTTAAGTCGCTAACTTATTGTATTCTCTTCCCGTATGTATCGTATAGAACTACAGAGATATAGAGAAGAATCGATCAACCTGATTTTTTCTTCTTGGTATACTTCTACAATGCGATTAATTGTTAAGCTTTATAGAATGTATACTAATTCTCAATGGCCTTTTTGATAAAACTTACTGTCATTTAATATATATGCTTTTGAAATGGATAACTCTTATAGCTTAATTAACAGTTATCAAATTAATATATACATCCATCCATAGATAAATATGAAGAGAATGGGGGTAGTTTGATTGAACCAATTCAAGGCAATTCCTGACGATTACTTGCTTTCATTGAGGCAGTCTTCACTCAAGTACTCGACATCAGTAGCAGGCTGTCCGTCGTCCACACTAGATGGTCTTTATCATAATTATTGGAGCTTATTATTTGCAAGAAATCACAATTCTATAAAACACATGCCCACCTCTTTAATGATATTCTGATACTCTGATAGTATAATTCATTTCGTAAATTGGGGTTCGAGAAATAATTTTAAAAGTAAGTATTGTCAATGCTACCAAGCCGAAGAACCACAAAAAAATAATTCACAATAAAAGAAAAGCAAGTGTAGGGCTAAGAAGAAATCTCTCTCGTTTGTTCCCAGCAATGGTAGGCAGTATCATACCCGTATATCTTTTGATATCGCTAGCCTCTCGTGCTTTGGACTCATCTTTACAAGCTATTCTCATTGGCCAATCATTCATTCGACATCGTGGGCGGTGCCACAAACCATCCTTTAAATATAAATGTGTGTGAGTGTAGTATCATTAGCTCAGTTCTCTCAGTTCGGACGACTGACCGTGCTGTAAGCTTGACAAGCTCATCAGTCGTTTACCAAGGTCTATCATATCTAGTTCATTTCGTTAACACTGCTTAAAATTAATCGAAATTGATCATAACTAACAATAATTGATCGCAATTGGTTGAGATTTTATTACCGCGTTGACCTAAAACGAATTTACCGAATAATCGTAATTAAGTATTTTTATATTTTTGCATGACGGTATTAAATAAATAATTGTTTTTATTTCTATAAACCATAAATTACGCATTTATGTTATCCATAAATTAAGTGAGCTTTTACTTCTATGAATCTGGTTGATTATACGCAAGAGTTGATTTGTTTGGATTATCTGTGAATCAAGAGTTGAACCTTTCAACAGCACTTCGTTTCATTTTTGTTACAATTAATAGATTGAACTGAGAATAACAAATTATTTATCAAGATTATGGAAGGTGGCCCTTTTGACGATCAATTATTTTCTGATTTTGGTGGCCGTACTGGCTCTGGAGTGCATAGTATTCAAGTGATGTTAGGATTACATGGAACATCTCATACTGCAGATCTTATACCACCAGGTGGTCATTTACACAAACTTGACTCATCCGACGGTTCACCTTCTCATCATCAGAACCCTCATCATCTTCAATCAATACAGCAACAACAATCACAACAACAATCGCAGCAACAGCAACAACCGCAACAACAACAACAACAACAACAACAACAACAACAAAAAGAGCTGAAAGATCTTGAACTCACTGGAATTTATTCACCTTCAACACAAACTCAAGATGTTACCACATCAACTACAGCTTCACCGACGTCTAGTTCTATAGCTCTGCAACAAAATCTTCATTTAAACAATACACTTAAGCGGAAGCCCGATGATTCAATTAATTCAATAGCACATGGTGAGAAAATACAAATTGCTTCAATGAGTTATATTATAAATTTTTTTTTTCTCCGAAATTGACGTAAAAATTACTTTTAGTTACAAGTGATTCTCAACCTCCTAAGAAAGATTCAAAAAAGAAAGCTGACAATAATGGAATTAAAAAAAAGAAAACAAGGTATATTTAAATTCAGTATAATCCGTTAGATTTTTTGAACTTCACACTAAATCATAAAACTAAAAAAAAAACTTTTTTTTTTTTTTTTTTTTTTATAGAACAACTTTTACTGCGTATCAATTAGAAGAATTAGAGCGGGCATTTGAACGTGCTCCTTATCCGGATGTATTTGCCAGAGAAGAGCTGGCACTTAAGCTAGCTCTTTCGGAATCACGAGTTCAAGTATGGTTCCAAAACCGTCGAGCAAAATGGCGTAAGAGAGAGCCACCTCGCAAAACTGCAGGGTATATGACCGCCGGTTCAGCAAGTCCTGGGTTAACAGGATCATTTTCTTCATTAAATAATAGCCTCAACCCTTTCACTTCAAGCACAAATGTTGCAACCGCAACGCCACCAGATGCCTGGGCTTATTCTCCAGCTTATGACCTCGCACCTCATCTTAATCTTCTCAGTCCTTCAAATTCACCATATTCAAGTTCTTTCGCAGGCCCAAGTAATAATGGATCTGCATATTCTTACGCGACAATGCTACCACAACACGACACATCACTTTTTTCTGCACCTTCAAATAATACGATGCGTGTTCATCAAGATTATATGACTGCAACTAATAATAGCCCGCCACCAGCTCTAATGCGAGCTGATTACCAAAGTATGGTATCAGCACACTCGCCTCAACACTCAAATCATCTTGGTTCAAGCGGAAATGTTAATTCTATGTCAGAAGATGAGCATCAACAAAATAAACAACTTGAATACGTAGCTGGTCTCAGTCCAACTGACAAATATCATCATGATCAATCAGATTATACGTCTCATCATCATCAACAATCCCAAGAATCTTCTCATCAAAAACAAGGATACGGTATATCTTCATCGCCACCTTCTACTCGTCAAGCTATTAAAGATGAAGTCCTAGTTAAAAGTGAACCTACCGGACAACAAAATTATGTTCAACTTCCGTCTTTTTTGAATTAACTCGGGCCCTCAGGTTCCGAGTTAGATATAACCCATCATCCCAGTAAAACACTCCATTCTGTAATCACTGTTACACTAACGTAAATATAAAATTTTTACGTCCTTATTATTATTATTATTATTATTATTATTATTATTGTTATTATTGCTACTACTATCATCATTATTATTATTAAACAGATAGGTAGTTATTTTTAGCTAAAATACCCGATCCAATGTGTAGACGTTATTCAACTTTTTTATTAATTTTTCAACCGCAACGTTTCGATATGAGATCTCATACCATGCTCAGGTGAAAACTACAATAATTCAAGCTAAATTTGACATTCAAGAAAATTTTTGTGAACTGGGGAAAGAAAGGATAATAGGAAAGGGTTGACCTTACTTAGTGAGCATTTTTCGGTAAGCGAAAAAGCAATTCGGACAGCCCAGACCAGGACTTGAACCCGGATCTGTCCGTAATTACTATTCAGTCACCTAATACCTTGACTGCTTTGGGTACTTTGGCTAAAAATAACTACTTATCTGCTTGATAAGTAAAAACACCGATCTTCAATTTATACTTTATAAATTATTATTATTATTATTATTATTATTATTATTATTTATGCCTTAAAAGCTTTTACTGTAAGTTACACTGAAAAAAAACTTATTTGCTTGGCATTTTCTACTGTATTGCAACGAATATATCATTCCAGGTACAATCCGTTTAACTACGAGTAGCAATCTGGATTGCGACCGTCACGATCCATTCGGATGCCATTCACGATACTATTGCTAACGTTAGTATACAGATTTCCTAATTTCACTATCCTCTAAATAGTAATTTATGTATCGTGACAGTAGCAATATTGTAAAGTGCAGAGCAAAAAACCTTTTTTTCAGTGTACTGGAAAAAAATTTTTTTCGTTGGTTATAGCGATTCTCGAAAGGCTGTATCTCTAAAAGAATAAGGATGTTGAAATTTTGAGTTTCTAGATGAGAAATTTTGGAAAAAAATTTTTGTCAGCCATACTCACCACACGAATTTAAAAAATAGTTTAACAAAAATTTAGCATCCATCTTCGTTTTTTTTTAATATAAGAAAATTTCATCCTGTTCACTCAATTATTTCTTTTCGCAATGTAATAAAATTTTTTTCTGTAGCATACTGATTAAAGGAGTATTTGTTAATTTAAATAAAAAATTTTTTACTCAAGATTGAAATTACATTTTTTTATAAAATTATTTTGTTATAAAAATAAATTATAACGATTATTTGACCAATAAATTTAGATATATAATGTCAAAGTTTATTTTCTGTTATATAAATAAAAAGTACAAAATAATTAATTCAAAAATGTATTTATTTTATTGTATTAACAAATTGAAAATTACGTAGATTGTTAATTGAATCTTTAGGTAAATAATTAATCAATTCTTTGCTATCATAATTTTTTTTCCGTTCCGCATTTGTAGAATTAGGTTCGATGCGTTCCCATATTCCGTTTCCACTAAAATGAAAATCTTTTTCAATTTCATACTCGCATAGTGCCAATATTTGAGGTACTGAATAGCGGTCGGCTGATGGTAATGAATTATTGATGTATCTTAATTTCGTTACTGTATCTCGGATGATACTTCTGTTGAAATAACCAAAACCAGTAATATTAAGTAAAAATAAATCTATTAAATTACATGCATATCTGAATATCAATTTCATAATTTTTCATTACCGTGGATAAAAAATCAAAGTCAAATTGTCAAAAACATCAGCAGAGTCAAATAATTCTGTAAGATATTTTAAAGTTTCGTGAACTGTTATTAAATCTACATGTCTCCAATGAGGATGTTTACTCAAATGTTTTTTGATCATAGAGGCGTCTGCTGGTGAATAATTAACTACCAATGAAATTATATCTTTGTATTTATATTTCCGTGAGGGAGATATAATAAGCCTAAAAAGAAAAAAATTAATGACATAGTAATGTAATAATTTCAAAATTATATGAGTTTTCTCAGTTCAGAAGCTAATAATTAAAACAAAATTAGCGACAGAAAACCTGTTTTTTTTTTTTTTTTTCTATTTCTAATCTAATCTGTAAGGGCATGTAGTACAGTCTGGTGTAGGTAATTCCGAATGGACCAGTGACAATAAATTACAATTGAATATATAGGTTTGTTTATTTGAAACACATGTAAAATGCACTGAAGAAAGTTATTGGCCTGGCTGTAAATACTCTAAACACTGCTTAAAGAAATTTAACTAGATAATTTACTTTTGGCACTCTCTTGCAGACTACATGAAAATATAGTAAATGAAATTTTTTGTAGATAATTAGTTTTCTACCCTAACTTAGCTGCACTGTTTTCTTGAAGGATTCATTTGCCTCCCTCCCCCATTATTTAGAATATAAACAAAATTACAGATTAGAACTTGTTAAGCCGTGAACTGATTCAGTCCGACAATGTTCAGTTCCAGTACATCAGTCATAAGGAGATATATTCATGTTTCAATTCATTAATTATGATTATGAATAATAAAGTGACACAATCTATAGCTGTAAATTGTGTTATTGATGATGAGAAAATATTTTTTTATTTTTTGATTATTTTAATGGATATATGCTATGTTAAGTTTTAATTGCTAATCCATTAATGATTTACAGATATAAACTTGAAAACTGAAAAAAATTGATAAATTAAAAAAAAATATTAGTATAACGATTGACCCTACAGGCCATCCCTAAAACTTCGAGCTAATTTAAAATGTAAAGGGCTCTAAAATTTCACCTATTACGACGTTTTTAGGCTTTTCAGGCTCCAAAGTCTCGTTTGTATTCAATAAAATACACTTAGAATTTGTATGAACTGCAATAACTTTCGAACAAATCGACTGATTCTGATGGACTTGGAAGCATTGAGCGTGGTTTAGAGAGCTTTACGGTAGTTAGAAAGAAATTTGATCTGATTAAAAATTCAAAAGTTATTTTGAAAAACCACGTTTTTTTTCAACTTTTTAAAACTGAATACCTCAAAAACACATACCGATTTATACAAAGCCCGTGTAGAAATCATCTGATATCATGATAAGGTTCATTATGAATATCATAATGAATCTCATATTTCGACACAAATATGAAATTCGTATAAAAGCCATATTAATGTGCATTTGATATCCGTAATAAATATAGTATATTGTATGACTAGGGATAAAACAAAACGATTTCAGACCAGCGTGAAGTTGCCTGCGCGAGCGAAGCGAGGGCTGGCATCACTCGGCCTGAAATCTTGTTTCATCCCGCGTCACACATTATATTTTTCATATGAGTTGCATTATAAATACTAGTTTCAATGTCTGGAGCCAACCAGAACTAGATAGTTTCAGACCAATAGTGAAAATATCATTTTCTTGATCCCCTACCCGAAAATACGCACTTTCTGGCAGCTCTTCGCTCCAGAAAGTACGATTTTTGTGGCTTACTTGAATTACAGCGCGCTCTGGCGGACTACGTTTTTTTTTCTGGCTCGCTAGTACAATAGCTATATTCACAAGTATGCTGTTTACTATATTCATTCGCTTGTCAAACTTTTGGAGGTTGTGAAAGTGCGAAAGTGTTAATGGCCAGTTGTGCTAATAATATTGATATGGATGATTCATCATCTGATGATTCCTTGGACGAGGAGGAGGTTTTGAGGAATTTTGATCAAGAAGCTCAAGAAATTGCCCGCACCAAGACAATTTATTAATTTATGTGTTTTTTATTCTCAATTTTTCATTTCAGGATTTAATGATCGTGCAACTAATTGTAAATTATTGATGATATATTTTTTTAAGCCCGCCCCGACCAGCAAAACCTCGGCTTCGCCTCGGCTCTGCAAAAGTCGGGCGGCGCCTCCCCCCGCCCCCGCGTGTTTCCGTATTTTCGGATGGGGATCAAGAAAAATAGTATACAACCCATGGCCAAAAAGTTGGATGCTCTAACGCATGGAATATAGATGCCTCGGCTTCGCCTCGGCATCTATATCCCACGCGCCAGAAAATCCAACTTTCTGGCCTAGGGCCGTAATATACTATTTATTATAAAACTTATTAAGGAGGTCTTTTTAACATCAATGTTAAATAAAAAATATTAGATCATGCATAAAATTAATTTTTATTTAATAGGTAAAGTCCATATTTAATTACTAGTGAAGACTAATTTATTCTTCACCGTGCAAATTTTTGAAAAAAAAAAAAAATGTCTAAAAATGTTAGTATTTTTTCCGAGTCTTACGAGAAAGTCAGATCTTAATAACTTTCTCGAATTATGGCATTAACTACCGATTAGATGGGGTAAAAAAAAACTCAAAATAAGGTTTTCGAAATATTCAGGTTTAATTTTTTGTAATAAAATATATAGGTTGTCGTGGAATCAATGAAGAAATTAAAACTATAAAATCACAGAAAATTTTTAAGTAACCTACATTTAAATGTCGTCAGAATATTTGGCAACGTAGCGCGAGAGCTTCAGACCATTCAATAAATTCAAACTAAACTTTATCGCACTTATGTTTTTCATTCATACTTATTGGTTAATTTATTGTTAACAAATTTTCATAATTTAAAAATAAAACAATAATTAAAAAATACTAGCATTCTTGCCATGAGACATTAGAATGTTAGGGTTTTATGACTAAACATTTTTAATCAATTTATTTATTTACACTGACTGCAAAAAATTAAGAAAATTAAAAACTACAATTCAAGAAAGTAATGGTTTATTTTTTACTAAACATTATTCGTAAATTGAATAGTTTTTTTTTGTCATTCTCATTTATATGCCTAGTAACAGAATTATAATATGTCAGTACAATTAACGGTTAGAATAACAATTATAAAGGTATAAAATGAACAAACGATACTCTGATAGGATTGAAAATAAAGCTGCAACTTCATTTCGCGGGCAGAAAATCGTCATTTTTTGCCCGTCGGGAAGAAAATGATTGATTCTTGCCCGGCAACAGTCGCATTTGTCTGAAATTGACTAGTTTCGGTTGGCTCGACAAGCATTGAAACTCAAATTTTCAATGCAGGTTATATGAAATAGTATATTACACACCGAGGGGAGTCAAGTTAGAAATATCTCAAATCACATGTTTGGTAACCTCGGCTTCGCCTCGGCCAACAATTACATGTGATCTGAGACATTTCTTAATTTACTTCCCTAGGTATGTAATATATTATTAAGGGAACAATTTTTTTTTTCAACTAGATTATAAAATATTTATCTTTCTTGATGGAAAAAGAAAATTTCTAGTAATTATGAAATCATTATGATATTAACATGAATTTATAATAAAGTGATGGTCATATATGCATAAAATTATAATGATATCATAGTGATATTGTTAGCTTTTTTAAATTGTGATATAAAATTATTGAGTCATAACTATATACAGGAAATAATGCAAATCAATTAAATTAAAAGAATTTTTAGGAGGATTAAAATTGTTTTCAAAATAAAAAATAATTATCTTAAAACGAAAAAATTTTTTTAAACCAAGATAGTTAGTGTTTTTCTAAATATTCTTTTAAGTTAAGAAAATCTTATATCATATTTGTGTCACAATATGAGATTTATCATTAACCTCATCATAATATCAGATGATGTTTACATGGGGCTTAGCAACATTAGATGTAGTTTTCTACGTACTAATAAGTGACTCATTATATATAAAATGATCAGGGCAAAAAATTTCGAAGTAAAAAAAAAATACTTATTTTGAAACTCTTTGAGAAATTGAAAATTTAAGTTTGGTAAAACTCTTTTGAACGCCAACAAGTTTGCTAAAATTGGTCAAATCGTTCAAAAGTTATGAGAGGTTGATTAGATTTAAAAATTTTTATTGCAAGAATCGCGAAATTCATTTAATAAAATTATTTCCACTAAAAAGTGTAGAGATTATATTTAAATTCGTTATCTAAATTACTTAACTTCTCCGGAATATCAGAGATACGGTGATTCGATAGTGAACAATACCCATAGAAGGTGAAAGCCCCATAAAACTTGGGCCACTTTTATACCTAACATTTATGTTCATTTTTATGACTATTTTTATTTACCATTTATATTTGTAAACCCAAATTCGTATCACACTAACTGGTTTGTCTCAATAAATTTAAATAACGTAATGATACTCTTTTCACTTTGAAAAAAATTATATAATAAAATAAAATAAGATCTCTATTACAAATAAGATATCAATTAAATAATAGAATAGGTTACTCGTGACCGAAGTCAGCAGGGATCCATCATCCTTACTCTCTCTAAGTTAACATTTAGAGATAACGTTCGAGCTTGTAAACCGCTACGCACTCCAACGCATTTTTTAATTTAGCTTCCCAACGGACAAAGTGCAAACGCCGGATATTTGAGATTTCTACTTCATAGTTCTTACGCCCCACCGCTCACTCCGTTCGTGACATTATTAAGAAAAAACAATAAGATATATATTAATTGCAACTTACCTGTCAAATGAATCATTTGTCTTTAGCAACACATTCACAGTAACATCTTTAATTTTTAAATAATTAAGATATTCTAATCGTTGTTCTATTCTGTTTTTCATCAAAATAATGTGTAATACGTTAGGGTGATTGATTAAGACTTTCAGTTCTGGGGTATTCACTATTATTTGTAATCCGGACTCAAGTTTTTTTTCTTCTAGTAATAATACTTTACAACAATTTTCTAGTTGAATTTGAGTAAATTGATGTTGATCTAAATGTTTTTTTACAGCAAGCAGTCCATCATATTTGGCTTTAGAAAGCTTGGGCCAAAACTGAAATAATTTTCTAATGGGAATTCCACAAATAGAGTCTATGTTCTTTAAAATTTTATTTATTTCAGGTGGCGAGCATCCTTCTAAGCAATTGTGATCTCTTATCTATAATCAAACATTTCATAGAATTAATTGTGGACTTGCTTTCTTGACAATTAAGTAATTGCAAAATATATTTGCTTTAAAAATATTAATAAGATCATTAATCAACTGCTACAACTTGTATAGAAATAGAGCAATGTTAAGTTTCTACACAAAATATATAAAAATATAATTGAGCTAGTAATATTATAGAAATTAACTGTTTGTTAAGTTTGAACAAGATACATTTTTTTCATCACACACACACACACACACACACACACACACACACACACACACACACACACACACACACACACACACACACACACACACACACACACACACACACACACACACACACACACACACACACACACACACACACACACACACACACACACACACACACACACACACACACACACACACACACACACACACTCTCAACTTCTTCAGAAAATCGTCATTGCACTGTTTCCACAGCAACGCAACTTCGATTACCACTTGGCGCCAGGCGAATTGGACGACATCCCACCTGTCACTGAAGAAGAATTGCTGGAGGCTTGTAACCGTGTAGGGAATAATAAAGCGCCGGGATTGGACGGAATCCCTAATTTAGCCTTAAAAACCATCATAAAGGCAGCTCCAACATTATTCCTAGACACTTATAATGCATGCCTCAAGGAGGGGACTTTTCCTCGTAAGTGGAAACAGCAACGATTGGTACTGTTACCTAAAGGGAAGAAGCCACCAGAAGAACCGTCATCTTACCGACCACTTTGTATGTTAGACACGGCAGGTAAGATACTTGAGCGTATAATCCACCAAAGAATAGAAGCAGTGGTCGATCCACTCCTGGCAGATAATCAGTATGGTTTTCGGAAAGGACGATCAACCCTGGACGCAATCAACCTGGTTGTTGCAACGGCCAAGGAGGCAATCGAAGGGATCAGATGGAAGGGTGGAGCGAAGAAGTACTGCCTGGTGGCCACTCTGGACATTAAAAATGCTTTCAACTCCGCCAACTGGAACTGCATTATGCAAGCCTTGGAAGAGAAAAACGTACCAGGATACCTGCGTAGGATAGTGGCTAGCTACTTCACGGACAGAATCCTGAGATACGACACGAAAAATGGTCCAAAAGAGTACGATATTACCGGAGGTGTACCCCAGGGTTCTGTTCTGGGTCCACTTCTGTGGAATGTTATGTATGATGGCCTGCTGAGACTGACTCTTCCAAGGAGTGTCAAGCTTGTTGCATATGCAGACGATGTAGCTGTCGTAATCGTTGCGAAACACCTAGATGAGATAAACCACATGTTCGGTATCACCTTTGAGAAAGTTAACCGGTGGATGGATTCAATGAATCTACAACTGGCTAAACAGAAGACTGAGGCTGTGCTTATTACCAGCAGAAAAGTGATAGAGACCATAAAACTGAAAGTCGGAGAACTAGAAATCACATCACTACCATATATCCGATATCTGGGAGTGGTGCTTGATGCCCGACTCAACTTTAAGCAACAAGTCGAACACGTGAGTGCAAAAGCATCAGCAGTGGTAGCTAGCTTAACACGACTGATGCCAAACGTCGGAGGCCCAAAGCAGAGCAGGAGACTACTGTTATCATCTGTAGTCACATCAGTGCTCACTTACGGAATATCTATCTGGGCAGACGCA
>JZSA01001124.1:0-14343 GCA_000956155.1 Cotesia vestalis
CACACACAAACACACATGATGACAACATCACGGGGGTAGTCAGGGAAGCTTCTCGTGACTTAAATACATCGAGATCTGATGAAAACTCGATTTTTGCAAAACGGCGTAAAACCAATAACTTCTCGATTTTCTTAACTGGAAGTTTAAAAAACTACAGAAAAATTTTCATATTTCTACCGTGATAGTTGTACATTTTTAAAAACTTGAGAAGTTATGACATTTTAATCCATTTGAATGTATGTAAGTCGCGATTGTATCAAATTTCAATCTAAGTTCAGCTAATCTCTTTTGAATTTCATCAACCCTATTTCAATTACACACACGATCGGACATTGCTGATAATAATTTAATTTTTAAAAATCGTACCTAAATTAATAAACTTTAAAATTTGTTTGTATTTATAATTTCCATAGCGGAAAGCTTAGAAAATTTGTATTGATATTAATATTAATTATTTTTAAATAATAAAAATACATACCGCACCAATTGACAATCCAATATCATAATGTAAAATATCAAAACTTTGTTTTAAACTATTAAAACTTCTGTGTATCAATCTTTTTCTGATTCTGTTTTGTAGTTTTATTTTTGATGCTGGTATCTCTAATCGCCATTGAATATAATGAAGTAAACACTCTTTTCGAAAATCGTATACATTCATGTTTTCATCCAAAGGCTTTAAAGGAGCTACTTCTTTCGGAGGTTGATGCAAGTACGAATATAGTTTAGAAGCTATATCGACATCTTTTGGAATCTTACAATATGACTTGACTAATTTTATAATTATATTTTGTGTCTTGCTGAAAAAGATTTAATATTACAACATTAAATTAAGAAATGAAGATGTGGTTAATTTATTTCTCAATGGGAAAATTATAATAGATATTTCTCCGAAGGTGCGTATATTACTCTATTTCAATTTCATTTTTTTTATCTCGAAGTCGACTGATTTTAATGCAACTTGTGACATCGACGTAGTTTTTTTTTTTTTTTTTTTATATATCACAAAAACGGATTTCAAAAATGTATCAGTTCAGAAGGCCAAAATTTATCTTTTGATAAAATAGCTTTTAAAATTTTTTTACAATATTTTTCAATTCTAATCGATACATGCGGGTCTTCTACTAATCGATACATTATACAATGTGAGATACAAAAAGTAATTTGAAGTAAAAAAGGAATTTGTTATAGAGCATCGAAAAGTTAATATGTACTTAAAGGTGTTTAAAATATGTCTACAGTCTCATACAAGTTTATTTCAATACCGAATTCCTTTCAAGTTAACCGTTGACGGTATATGTATATCTATACACATATCTGTAAAGTTATACGGTATATGTAAAGTTGAAATCTGCTTAGCTTAAAATGCGACGAATTTAGCCGTTAATTAAAATTTCCTCCGTAACATCAATTTTTTTAAGAAATTATTTATACATGTTTTTTACAAATTCTCTTAAAATAGACAGCCAAATTCCTTTTTAACATCTCAAGTGTTTAGGTAATGCAATCATTCTAATTTGTTACATTCCCGCGATCCCGTATGGTAATAAGAACAATTTATCGGTTATGTGATCAGCAAAAATGAAATGTATGTAAAATTTTTAGTACGTTGATTGAATAACTACATGCAATGTTGAATTTTGGAAACCTTTCAATGAATTTTTTGTCGCTGCCAAAGAGACATTTTTTGTAAGAAAATATAGTTATTAAGAAAGAAAACTTTGTAAATTCGTATATATATAGTATGAAATCTATTTACATCACTCGAGTGGTACAGACGATTTCATACTAAGTTTACCATCTGTCTATTCCTCTACATGTAAAAGATGCAATTTCAAAAATTAATTACTCAAAAACGGTGTGATGAATTGATCTAGAATTTTGATAATGAATTATTAATATATTTATCTTTCGATAAAAAAATTTAATAATTTTCCAACGCTATGTCTTAGCCATGACAACTACCTTAAGAGGTTCCGTATCGCACTTTGATTTTCCATACACAGAAAAAACAAACTTCTTGCACCAAGAAAATTTTAAGGAAAACAATAGTTATTTTGGAGCGAGAAGAAATTTTATTGGCTTAAGAAACTTCGATTTCATTCAAGAAATTTTCAATCTTCCTTAATATTTCCTTGAGCCAAGAAAATTAACACTCCAGTCAAGAATTTTTTTTTTTCAGTGTAAGAATAGCATTGGAAACATTTTTTTACTCCTTTTGATTTTTGTAACATATTAATCAAAAATCATTCAGACATCGAGTCAGGATATTTTTGCAGAAAATTTTACGTTTTACAAAAAAGGTTTTATATGATTTTTTGATAAATTAAATTTTTTCTTTAACTTTTTTGGCGAGTTTACTTAATTCATTCCGGAATTTCTCTTTCAATAACATTTAAAAAATTTTTTTGACAGTTCTGAAATTATCTCAAACAATTAATAACAGCATTTAAATGCTCTAAATTAAAATACATGATAGTCTTGAAGTTAGTTAAAGATCGAAACTCGCAAAAATCGGGCCGCGATTCATTGTTGGTTAAAATTTAGGCGCGCGCGTAGCGCGCTATTCAAATTTCTAGTCAATTTAAAAATTGAATGGTTATTAAGTTCTTCAGACTCAAAAGGTAAGTTAATTTAATTTTTTCGAGTTCGTCGAGGTCACAGATATATCTGTAATGAAATAGTATATTATTTCATAGAATTTTGTTGTAGTTCACAATATTTGATGACATTTTTCTAAAATTTAACTCCATCACAAACAATCGTCCAAAAATATATGATAGATACTTTGTTACAGTGAGAAATTAAGAGGAAGAATAGTATAGCCGAGAAATATGAATTTTTCGGTAAAACTGCTATTGTAATATGGTTGAAATAATGTTCGAACTGCAAAAATTATTTATGTCATACATGCGCACATATATGCTCGGATTTATCCAAATATGTATTTTTACATTTATCGGAAAATAAATTTTCTTCTTGCAAACATATGTATTATAAATGCCATATAGATTTTTGCATGCATATATTTTCATGCGAAAATTTAGGCTTGACTTAATGGTACATTATTGCTAGCTTAATTCATGAGAAATCATCACTGGGACAAGCTTGGACCAAGTCTCGGCCCGAAGATATGATATTTATTAATTCAAGCCTCGGGAAGGTACCACCGGGCCAGGTCTGCCCAGGTCTTGGCAGACCCAATGGTTTGATATCGTTAAACCGAGGCTTGGAAAGTGACCAAAGAATCAAGTCTCAGCTTAAGTCTGGCCCGTTGATTCGATTGAGTTAATTTAACTATTTAAATGTTTTGCTTCTCCTATAATTAATACATACTCGAATTCATTTTTCTTCTCTTTAAGAATCACTCTACCCTCGAACATAATCATTTACGATTAATCACATGTCATATTTAATTCTTATCTATACTTTCTATTAATTTTATTACTTTTTCATACACTCCTGTAAACGTTTTCATAGAGATTTAAATGTAATGATGATGATATTAGTTGATTTATCATTAAAATCATCCATTTGTCGATAAGTGCAATGTATTTGATGTCAATTTTCAAGATTTTTCTCGCTAAAATATGAAAAAATACCTGACCTAAAATTTCAACAGTAAAATCCCCGAGTATGAACCGACATTAAAAAAATATTTTGAATCCTTAAAGTAATAATTGTTATCACTTATTATATTTGTACATTCTTAATTACTTTCGTTAATTTTGAAAATAAATGAAAGTTAAGATGATTGGAAAAAAAAAAAAAAAGTGAGTATTTTAAATATTACTAAGTACCATCCTACATATCACTGTAGTTACTCTCTGTATAACACCAAGTATGATCTAATGCGTATAAAATTTGATTCAACGTGAAATTTTATTTTTTAGATAATAATGAATTCGTCATGTTGACCCAAAAAAAAAACCCTGGAGAATTAAAAGAATTCTAAAAAAAATTAAAATGAAAAAAAAAATTTTTATTCAATTTCTATAGAAAATTATGATAAAATTAATTTTGAAACATCAGTTAGTAAACGATTATAACGTTTTGAATGATATTTTCATCTTGATTTAACATAGTAAGAATAGTAAATTGTTAGAGTATCAGAATGTGAAGCTTTAAAGAACGTGTAAATATATATAATTGTGTAAAATAGAATACCATTTCATTTAAAGAAAAAAAATGAATTGAACAAAAAAAATGGTAGCGAGACATTAAAAGTTCTTAATATAATATACTATAAAATGAAGAAAAATTATATGAAATACCTGTTCAGTATACAAGTGTTGATATATTGAGCACCCATTTCTTTCAATATTGCAATTGTATTTTCCAATTGTTCTTTAGTCATTTCTAAAAATTGGCAACTAGAATCGTCTACATTATCAAAATGGACTCCATGATGCTATCTTAAATAATTGCACCAAGTTATTAAATTATTAAAAAGGCATGTAAATAAAAGAAAAATGAACCTGTACTTACCTGACATATTTCACAATTTCTTATAATTCTTTCTTTGGGTATATCTAAAATATGAGTATTCTTACTCAATACAGATGAGGCTTGGTTATGATTTAAATTTAAATTTTCAACAATTAATTGCTTGTAAGATTGAAATTTTTTGCCTCTTACACCAATAACTTTCTTCCATGCCATAGTCGAAATCATTTTAACTGTTAACCAAGAATAATTTTGTTTGTATGAAAATAAAGTGATTCTGTGAATATTTATCGACATTTTCATCAATCTAATACATGTTTAAAGACAACCAAAACTAAATAGTGATCTAAATTATAAGAGTAGATATTTTAATATTTATCACGTTTCAATATACAAATACAAAAATACGAATGTTTATCTTCATAATCACATGTTTACAAATGAAAAATTAAGTATACAACATATAGTCAAGCAGATATAGATGTCAGTACTCGAAGCGAACTATATATATACACATTGTGTGTATAACTTCCGTCCCACTTGAGTGATGCTAATAGATTTCATACTAACTTTACCATCTCTCGATATCTCTACGTGTTAAAAGATGAAATTTCGAAAATTATATAATTACTCAAAAACGGCGCAGTAAATTGATTTGAAATTTTGGTGGTGAATTATTAATATATTTATCTTTTGATAAAAAAAATTTCATAAGTTTCTTGAAATGTGCTTATGATATATGTGGAGGTACTACTTTAATAGAATAATATATTTTTAAATACGGCTAAGTAAAAAAAAAGTCGTGAAAAAAAACTGAAAAACAAAAAAAAAAACAAACAAATGCATATCGTGATATTAGAATAAAAATAATTAAAAAATAAAGTATTTACGTAATCTTGGCATTTTTTAAAATTAATGCATCGTGAATTTCGCCAATTCAAAACTTAGCCACGCAAATTCAGCCAATAGTAAATTTTGCGATTCATGAAATAAGTGAATGCTAAATTTTGTTAACAATTAAAATAGCCGTTTGTAAACTCAGCGGTTCATAAAAGTAGCAAATTCTAAATTTTAACGTTTATTAATTTATCTATCATATATTTATTTATGATATTTCTGAAGCTATAAAGATTAGATACAAAAGCCTTTTCTCAATGACAGGTCAGCCGAGAACTGATTTTCCGAAATTTTACTCACGGAGAATATTACGGAGCCGATAATGATAAAAAAATTCTTGTAAGGAATAATTCATGGAGGCTTGTGTGATGTGTGTTAAAAAAGGATTTTATTTTTATTTAGTTATGTACATATCGTGCTACAAATGCCATAAGGGCGTATAAAAATTATACGTTCTTAAGGCTCCCAGGAACCATCTCGAATGCCTATAGGGGCGTACAAAAAAAAATTTTTTTCGGGAATCAACGTATTTTTTCATGAAATGTGCAGAAATGCAAAAAAAAATTTTTGAATTAAATTTCGAATTTATGCTACCATTGGAAAAAAAAACAAAATTTAACGATCAATATATATGATTTCCACAAATTAGACAGCCGTCCAAAACATCATATTGTGAAATATTACAACTAAATCGTAAATTATTAAAATTAATTCATAAGTAGTGATCCTATAGGAAGAAGTAAAAAAATTCTTATAAAACATAGACAAATACACACATAGAATCTATGTAGCATTCATTCATAGATTTATCAGATTCTGTACGTGTATTTGTCAAGGTTTCTTAGAGAATTCTGACACTGAAATTAGCAGACACTAGACAATTTTTTGATTTTCCTTGAAAAATAAGCTAGGTCTAGAAACTTATTTTTAGAAAAATGCATTTACAATTTTTCAAAGCTTCTAAAGATGGAATTTTTTAGATAAATTTTTCTTGCAATAAATTATTGGTTAAAAAAATTTTAACAATTATCAGATATCTATTAATTTCAGAATTGTAAAATTTTGTCTCTTCCTTATATATGGGGTATTCCATGCCAAATCGACCACTCTTGAACCCGACCCCTTTAGATTTAGCTGAAACTTTTCTATTCTTTTCTACCTTTTGAAAAACATTTTTGAGAATTTTTTCAAATTTTTTTATCGAACCCAAAAAAAGTTATGAATTTTTCAAAAAAATGGCTTATTCATTTTCAAATAACCATAACTTTTTTGGAAATAGACCTTTGGGTGCTTTTTTTTTTCAAAATTTTTGTTTTTAAATGTACTTTTTGAATAAATACAAAAAAAAAAATTAAATACGATAAGTTCGACAAAATATTCGTGTTTTTCGAGTAAAATCGTTTTTATCTCAAAGTATGTCATTTTTTTTTTTATTTTTTTTTCTCAAAAGAAACTTCAATCAATTTGACAACTATTTCCGCACAGTCCGGAATGGACCGAATTTTTTTTGAATTTTATTTTTTTAATTGAAAAAAAAATGTCAAATTTTCAAAAATGAAACCATTTTTGAAAATTTTTTTTTTTCGTATAATCTACGATTATACTGACTGGGATTAATGATTAATACAGTTAATTTTTAATTCGAAAATAATATAACAAATTATTTATTTATTTTCTCAAATACACTGTGTTATTCCGGATAAAAATGGTTGCTTATTAGTTAAAAACTTTTCAAACTCGAAAGAACACAGAATTTGCAAAATATTTAAATGTCAGAGAGAAAATAAATAAATAATTTGTTAAAATTTGGTTCATTTTTGAAAATTTGACATTTTTTTTTCAATTAAGAAAAAAAAAAATACAAAAAAAATTCGGCCCATTCCGGGCTGTGCGGAAATAGTTGTCAAATTGATTGAAGTTTTTTTTTGAGAAAAAAAAATAAAAAAAAAAAAAATGACATACTTTGAGAAAAAAACGATTTTACTCGAAAAACACGAATATTTTGTCGAACTTATCGTATTTAATTTTTTTTTTGTATTTATTCAAAAAGTACATTTAAAAACAAAAATTTTGAAAAAAAAAAGCACCCAAAGGTCTATTTCCAAAAAAGTTATGGTTATTTGAAAATGAATAAGCCATTTTTTTGAAAAATTCATAACTTTTTTTGGGTTCGATAAAAAAATTTGAAAAAATTCTCAAAAATGTTTTTCAAAAGGTAGAAAAGAATAGAAAAGTTTCAGCTAAATCTAAAGGGGTCGGGTTCAAGAGTGGTCGATTTGGCATGGAATACCCCATATACAAGGGGAAATGTACTTAAAAGACTTTTTATTTATCAAATGGCGATATGAAATTATAACAAAATTATTATAGTAATTTAATTGCGTTTTGCTTTTGACTCGACATCTCTTTTATCAATTAAAATCGAGATTCACTTTCACAATGCCCTGGGAAAGAAAAATATTTTATTTATACGAATTTTTAAATTTATAATCCTAGCAACAAATTTTAAATTTTAATTCCATTATTCAAATTAAAAATTAAATTTTGAATCTTTAATCGGAAATTTTAATTTGGACGGAATATTTGGACGGCGTCTTCTTTTCAAAAAGAACCATATACCTATCTTAATATAAAAATAGAGATGAAAAGTATTTGAAACCAATTTATTCGTGATGTGATTGATCGAATATATCATAAGCATGAAAATATATGCAAAATCTAGAGTCAGGCGCCCGCAAATTAAATTCTAGTCCTATAATAAAATTAAGATTCTTATAATAAATCCTGTAATAAAATTAAGATGAAAAATATGTGTTGCAAACTATCCGTAATGTGATCCTATATACTAAAATTGATGGTACAATGAAGTTAGCTTAGTATCGAAAACATGGACCCTGATTCCTTATTGGTTCAAGATTAGAGCGCGCGCGTATGCGCGCAATTTGAATTTCTAGTTCTTACAATAAAAATACATGAGAGTGTGAAGTTAGTCAATAGTCGAAATTCGCAAAAAAAATGGAACCTGATTTCTTATTGGTTAAAATTAAGGTGCGCGCGTAGCGCGCTATTCAAATTTCTATATCATAAGCATGAAAATACATAAAATTCCATATCAACATCCAGACGCACGCTTGCGCGCGCAACGTATACGAGTAGTTGTTTATAAAAGACAGACCTTAGTGGTCGCAGTGCATGTCTCAATACACCCGTAATTTTCTATCAGACGTGAATCACGAGTTCTGCTTAGACCAACGGAAATTCTTGACAAATTACAAACAAAAACACTCATTGCATTAGTGAGTGTGTATTCGTTGTGCATGGGGTGAATACAAATATAATAATAATAATAATAATAAGTAATATTAAATTTGGAGTATGATTGTGAATGTTTTATTTAATATAGTGGGGATATACGGAAAAAAATTAAGAAATTGCAATGGGAAGTGAAGCCAGTTACGGAAAAGGATAAATAAACATTATAACCTTTATGTAAATATTTAAACAGAAACTTTTAAGTTACTAACATGGAGATAGCGAGTAATACAAACAGTGAAAAACAGGAACCGCAACTATTTAATTCTATTGCGATTGTAAGAGTTCCTGTGAAACACACAAATTTAGGCATCAGGAGTCATGCAATGTATTTAAATAAATGCATCTAATATTTTTCAAATTATAACTAGAAAACTATAATTATTTTTTATTTATTATTGTAGGGACATGAGTACCATGGTTGAACTAACATCATTTAGTTCTCTTGGTAAAATTCAACCGTTTTTGGTAACGATTTCGACAACAGCGGCTTTAATAGTAGATTTACATTGTCATCTTACAGACAAAGAGGTTTGTGGATATCTCGGTGGGCATTGGGATATAAATGCTCATAGTAAGTAATATTTTAAATGTAAACTACAAATATCTTTGTTTATTTTATTTAATGCAATACTATATAATGCCAACATAAGCATCTTTGTCTATAATAGTTATCTGATTTTACCTAACATTACTTCAAGATTTGGCTATTACGAGTGCATTTCCTTGCCGATATGCTGGTAAAGATAAAACAGCAGCTGGAATGGTTGAAGCTGAAATCGCAAGAGCTATGGAATGGCAGCGAGTAACTTTAGTAGGATGGTATCATTCGCACCCACGATCTCACGCATCACCATCATTAAGAGATGTTGATTATCAACTTGATTATCAAATAAAAATGAAAGGTCCAAGTGATAACGGATATACTCCTTGTGTAGGCTTGATTTGTTGTAAGTAATTATATTTATTTTAACGCTTATCTCTTTTATTTAATAACTTAGATAAAATATTTTTTTCTTTATTTTTTATTAAAGCACCTTATAACGCTGATGGTAATTGTTATGAATCTAATTTCAACATCTTTTGGTCGATGCCACCACCTGAAAATCGGCCTCACGAGTATCCTCGCCCAATGTTGCTCAGTTATACAATATCACAAGAATCATTTTTATCTCAAGATGCACTTGATGAAATTAAAAAATGTATCGAGTATTATAGAAGTGAAGGAGGTATTAATTTTAAGTCAAATTTCAACAGTACTACAACTTATTTGGAAAGGTTACGAAATTCTTTAGCATCAAAATTACCGGGTCGTAGTCGAGGTAATGATACTGGATATTGGGAAGTAATTAAAAAAATGATTCTTCCCGATTCATCCATAGAAACTAGATCAGATGCTTTTATTACTGTCCAGTTTCCACCTCTTGGGATGAATGAGTCTTTAACTCAGACCGCATCTGGATTAAGTAATAATAATGTTTTCCTTACCCCCGTAGCTTTCAAATCAGATAACAACATTATGACTCCTTTACCTAAGTTTGAATCTCAACCTTCGACATCTTCTCGTGATTGTAAAAAAGAAGTTATCGATGAATCATTAAAAGATAATCGGTTATATACTAAAATAGACAAACCCGAAATTCCACCAACTTTTAAATCAGGCGAGCTTACAGTTTCAGTAAAAACTGTTAATAAACTAGATGTTGAACCACCGACATCTATAGACTTTTCCAAACTGACGGGTCCCCTCTCTATAGAAGTATTAAATAAGATGCGGTCAAGCTTCACATCAGATTTTCCTCTTCCTGATTTTTCACAACAAATGACACCAATGCCAGATTTAAGTAAATTAGCCAATTTTTCTTCTGCTGATCTTGCTAAACTATCAGCATTTCCTTTAAACGAAATAACTAAAGTTTCGCCAAGTATGTACAATCGAAATATTGCAAATTTATTTAATTCTAATAATAAAGGTAGTTCTACTAATCCATCAAAAGACGTAATCGATCGGAAAAATGACTATACACCCGGTGAAAACATTCCACTTACTTGCTTCAACCTAGATCCATCTAGAATTGATAATTTAGTAGATCGAAAAAAAACTTTAGAGTCTACAAATGATAACATGAAATCAAAACGGCCTACTAATTTTTCTGTTGCTGATGAGCTCTCAATATCAAGCGTTCGACCAGACTTTGGAGCGATGTTAGATATATCAATGATACATGGAAAAAATAATCAAGCTTCAACATTGAATGATTCAGGTGAATCCTTGAATCTTTCGAAAGATCGTTCATAAATAATATAGATTTTTTCG
Organism: Cotesia vestalis; assembly: GCA_000956155.1. NCBI lineage: Eukaryota > Metazoa > Arthropoda > Insecta > Hymenoptera > Braconidae > Cotesia > Cotesia vestalis. The sequence goes on from JZSA01001124.1 coordinate 10,973, forward strand.
ATAATACTCAATATGTGGTATTCGATTAATCTGTGTCATACTTGAACTGAAAGTAAATGAGAATTAATGAACAAAAAAACCTGGTGTATACTCATCACAAACTGAGATTGACAAAAAAAAAATAATTTTAAGACTTCAGGAATCTGGAGAATGTTATAGTAATTGGAAAATATCCATAGAAAATAAATGAGTACACTCATACATATTCTCAACTTCCTCATTCACATATTATCATGCTAAGAACAATAGTAATAACTGGCAGCAGAATTTCTGTTTTAATTATTATCAAAAAACTTGATTTTTACTAATAGCCAACCAATTTTTTTTAATAATTATTAGTGTTTATACATAGCTTACTGTTCTAGCTTTGCTGTCACAGCAAGAAATGTTTCAAGAAGAAAAATTCTGTATCGAAGAAGAACTTTTATATCTGTTTTTAGCATGGTTGCATAGTACTATTAATTTTTTATGGATGTTACAATTAGGATCTACTAAATTTCAAATAGAGACATAGGGTCAATAACATATATCATAATTTCAAGCCAAATTCCTGAGTCTATCAGCCTTACCACGACCTGAAAGGTTCTTGTGAAAGTAACATAGTTTGAGAGGAGTATGTTGGGGAGGGACATAACCGTTCATTCTTTTTCTTCTGATGTAAAATCAACCAGTCGCGTGGTAACGCTCTTCTCCTTCTCTTTAGCTTTCACCTACGTGTACTGATGAATGTCAATTCAATATTGTATTTTATATTAACAATAAAAAATTTTTTAATTCTATTAGTAATTATGGTTAAATATTAGTTATTTTTAGAGGTATAACAGAGTGTTTGAATAGTTTTATTATTTACGATAACAACGAAATCATGATTGTGTTAAAAAATTATCAAAAGTGTTTCAAGCAAAATAATAATGATTAAGTGAAAGAAAGAAGAAAAAAAAAAGTTACGAATTCTGAAGATAAAGAATTTGAAAAAGTTTCAAACACTTGCAACAGGTAAATTTTTAATACATATGATATCATTCGTACCTCTCTCCGTTATACATCCGTGTATAGATCGAACTATCTATATATATATACACATACTGACTTTATTTTTAGTCTTATAAATTTCTTTTAGTTTTGATTAGTTATCAAAATTGTAATTCTAATGATATAAACTAAGTCATGTTATTATTGACATTTATAATCAATTTCTAATACATGTGCCAAACTCATAGAAACTTCTATAAAATAAAAAACTCATTGAGTAAGTTTAGAGAGGTAGATTGAGAATATTATTTTCTTTATTATCCAGATTTTCTAAACATAATAAAACGTAATTTTTTTATATAACGTGACATGTTTTGCTGAATATTTTTCAGTATTCTTTTACTTTTACTTGGATGCAGATTAACATTCATAACTGTTTTTCAAAATACACGTACCATGTGAATAATTTAATAATTTATTATTTCGTTTGAGTTCAATAACATTGGAATCTATTGAAGTTATTAGACATTGAAATTATCAATATAAACCACATCGTTAGCGAAAGTTATTTAAATTAGAGTATAGAACGAACTAATAATTCGATAACTCATTCCATATTTTATACAACTTCTCAGCAAATTTTTGGTCTTTTCGAGTACAAAAAAATAAAAATTAAAACTTGTGTATTAAAAATTAAAGTAAAAGGTTTCAGGTGAGAGGTAGACCGAAATCTGGTATTATGTGGTGGTGTGCTGTCACAATATTGTTTAAGACATAGGTATCAATTGGAATAGAATTTTTATTAGGATTTGATTTGATTATTCGTTAATTTCAGTAGTATTATTTCATTACAATAAGTACACGGGAATATTTGTAGTGTAGCATGGTCATGTTTACTGTTTAAACCTTGTGAAAAAGTCATTTCAAATTAGAAATTTTTGTAATTATCATCCATAATTATGACAAAAATTTGTAATTGTGAGATTTATTCAATATAAAAGAATTATAAATCATAAAATTAGGAAATATTTTCTTTTTGTTAGATATCCTCGAAGCTCTTTTACTTTGATAAATATATTAAAAAAAAATTATACCGATAAAGAAATTAAATTAATTCAAAAGAAAAATTCTTGAACCAAGAACATCATTCTAAAGAGTTTGATGAATTTGAATCAAGTGGAAAAATTCTTGATCTGAGAAAGTATTCTTCGTTCAAAAAAAACCTACTTGATGTAAGATCTTTTTCATTGGATTCAAAATAATCAAATTCTTCAAAATAATGTTTTTGGTTTAAGAATTTCTCTCTTGAATCCAATTAATTATTTTATCGGTGTTAAATTAGAATTACGAGGAATTCTAAATAGATTATGAAATTCAGATTAATTATTTTAATTTCATTTTTCTTGATGAAAGAGTAGGATTAAGTTTTTTTCCACCGCTGCTTTTTATAATTTCTTCGAGTCAACTACAAATATGTAATTATTAGCCAAATAATTAAATCTGAAGTATTTTTGTTATTTTCTTCCTTCGAAATTAAAAAAGTTTTTTGAGATTTTAATCACACTTAATCGTTTTTTAAGATCTATTAATCATGTACTTTATTATAAATTAAGTATTTGTGTATTACAATAATTAATTATGTATAAAAACTGAGTCGTTTTCATTTCTGGTCCACGAAACATCAGAAAGAACAACTTTTTTTTTTATTTTTACTGTGAATAATAGAATTTTCAAATCTTAAATGAATAAAAAATGGCGTAAAAAATCTGTAAATATTATGCCCCATAACCACAAGTTTAATATGTCAGTAGGTATAAGAACTCTTCTATGAGTTCAGATTAAGATTTTTCACGTCAAAAACTAAGATAAAAAACTATTAGATAAGAATAAGTCTACAATTAAATACTTATCATAGTATCTTGAATGATAAATTTCATAAATTTTTGTTATAAGCTGACATTCGGAGAAAAAATCTGAAAGCTTTTGAAGCTCTAAAATATAATTGATGATCTTCTTTTGAACTATAGAGACTATAAATATTGATGTGTATTAATTTTTAAGCTCGAAGAAATCAAAAAAATTTTAATTGTTAAACAGTAAATATTTTTAAGTATTTTAACGTAAGTAATTGAGCAAGATCACGTCAAGTGGACCCCCCTTTTTCCACTTGATTATTAAATTCAGGTATGAATATTTGTTCATGAAGTATTTACTATGAACAATTAATCCCCAGAACAGTTTTTGAAAATTTTTATTTTAACACTATTTTTTTTTTTAATGAAAATTTTTATGACTTTTAATTAAAAAATCAATAAATAAAAAGCTATTAAAGATATTTTAATGAAACTTCCAGGATTTATAGTTTAATAGTTGTACTTTAATAAGATATATAAAAATTT
>JZSA01001125.1:0-14455 GCA_000956155.1 Cotesia vestalis
TTTTTTTTTTTTATTATTAAATAAACAAAGATATCAAAATTTTAGCAGTATTCTATAATTTTATTTTTATTATTTAATAAAAATAAAAAGTAAAAAATTTTCCACTTGACGTGATCTTCCTCAATTAACAAATTCATTGACTCAGTGAAATCATTTAATCTTAAAATTTCATGCCACGGTTTCATGCTAACTCAAAAATTTTTTTTGTTCAAAAAATAAACATTCAAATTTACTACCAAATTGAAAATATATGTATACTGCTGCTTAGAAATAAAAAATAATCTCACTAAATTAAATAATGGTATAATTTTAAAAACCATAATATAAATATTTAAAAATTGATCTTATTTAGTTCAAGTTTACTAAGTACTTAACTGGACTGAACTTAGATAAATATACCTTGCATTGTTTTCTCATAGATATTCTTTAGAGAGAATGTAGGCACTTTTAGTTTTTAGTACAAAATCTGTTAAGATCTGTTAAGAGCTTAGTAAACTTGAACGAGCCCATACTATTTTGATTAAAGAAACACATATTAAATAAAAGCTATTTTTGTTAAAGCCTAGGAATAAGCGACATAATTAAATAAATAAATTTAACATAGCCCTTATTAAAAAAAAAAGATTCAAAACGATTCAACCCATGCAAAATGTATATCTATATATTTGTTAAGTTAAATCGTTTTTAATCGCTTTGAGTCATTTCGAATCGTTTCAAATCTTTTTTTCTAATCAGAGAGGTTAGTAGATTCTGCATGCGAAGAAAATAAAACATCATTGTTTAGTATTTTGAATTATAGTAGTCAGAAGTGTATTGATGACATTAAAGATTATGTGTTTTAAGAAAATAGTGAGCGCTGTGCAGCAAATGACTGATTACTGCCTACACACAGTTGAATATAGTCTGAAAAGAAGTTAGTACTGAGTGATGAAATTTCAATCGTGTGATAGAGTACTCAGTCGAGTACAAACAGCTACCGGTCGTTCGCTGCACAGCGCTTACTATTCTCATACCATATTTAACCTTTACTGCCATCAATACATTACTGATTACTGTTCAAAATACTAACCAATGATGTTTTCTCTGTGTAGTCTCTCCAATTTTAGTTATTCTTAAAAAATAAATTAGAGAGATATAGTTTTTTACAAAGAAAGAAACAATTTCTCCTTGTCTCAAAAAAACTTCGGTTTTCCATATATTCTTCTTTTTTCTATTTAATTTTTTTTTTTTTCGTATAATAATGTCTTAAAATGTTCCATTTTATAAGTTACTTCTAGAATCACAGATCGATTCATTTCTCTTAATTCAATTCCTAAATATTAAAATTTTTAAGAAACGTGTTTCTTTGAAAAGACTTTCAAATTTTACAACTGGTAATTTTAGGAATCTAATTGATTTTTGCATTTTAAAAATTACGATTAATGTGTCACAAGCCCAATTGAAATTGATTTACTTGTTTAAGGAACATCATTACCATAAGAAATGGAGATATCGAATGAAATAAAAATAAGATCGAGTTCGACAACTTATCTAAAAAGTATACCTGTCTATCCAGGGGTTATTGAACTTCTCAAGTTGAAGAATGTATTAGAATAACTCATTTTCAAGTTTTAAAAGCTGAAAAACGAACGAATAGGTGTTTAAATTTTTGAGATCAATTAAAGAGTTTAATTATAAATGGATAAGTACATTTTTGCGCACTTCAGGATTCTCAGGGATGATTTACAGGGTCAAATCCTTTCTCTTATTTTTTCTCAGTAACTTATAATAATTGATTTTCAGCTGGAAATCCATAATTAAAACAATCTTTCAGAAGTAGAAAAGTCATTATTTTATCCCGTATTTCGAAAATTGAGTTCTGGGTTAGTCAGAAACATTAAATAGTCATGAACAAATTTACGAAAGAATGAAAGATAATTTTGGAAAATAAGTTTTATCGATCGTCGAAAAATCATAATCGGCTAATAATTAGTTATTTGTAGAGAATATTTATTTATATAGAATAATAAGTCAAGTAAAAATTCAAGCGGGTTAATGAGTAACTTAATATATAAAATATAGAAGGTATTGTTTTGTGAAAGTGCAGAACGAGTAGTAAGATATTGTGACAAGCCTTGAGAGACCTTACTTATAGAACCATGAAGTTTCAGTGGTCGTCCTTGTTATTGTATGTTATTTGTTTTGTTCTGTGCCTTTCACTTTCAAGAATAGAACCAAAAGAACCAGTTAAAAATCTTTCACTCGCTCCCCTCCTGACTTGGTGGTTACTATGGAACAAAGGAACATATTTGTTGGATTTTCCAAGTATAAATATGAAAAATCTGAACTCCAAAAAGTTCAGATATTTAAAGCTGTGTTACATATTTAAAGCTGTCTATCATGGAAATATTTTTTATGCTGATTTAATTTTTAGTGCAGAATGTATGGGAGAAGGAAGCGCTTCTAAACTCTTTTTATTTAATTATTAATTACTTTAAATGTTCAAAATTAATAATACTTTTTATGCTCTAATAAATTCTTGAGACGATTATCTTTTACAATATCCATATTAGTCAGTTAAAAATAAATCTAAAGATGTTCACTGAGAAAAACTTGTCAAAAATCAAAAAAATTAAAAAAAATTTTTTTTTTGGAAAAAAAAAGAGTTGTGTTTAATTTTTTTTTTTTTTTTTTTTTTTTTTTTTTTTTTTTTTTTTCCATTTGAGAGGCTTCGGAGGAAGAAGATTTGAGCTTGAAAATAGTTTTTTGTGTTTCGATACAATTGTTGATAGTGTTTCAGCCTCTTAAAAGTCTTAAAGCAATTCGTTTGTTTTCTAATAACAATAAAAAGATAAAATCACATTCTTTTGTCAAAAAATTAATAACTTAAATTGTTCATTCTAATAAATTTCTCGAGTCAAGAAATCATTGTCAGAGCACAATTTTTATTTTTTTTTTTCAATATATTTGTAAAGTAAATTTGAAATTAAATGCCATAAAACTTATCTATGTAATATATTTTATTATATGAATGGTGAAATTTATACAGGATTAATAATTTATTGATAATTATGTAATATTTATTCAAAGTAAGTAAAATAATATTTACGAGTTAGATTATAAAAAATCTAATATCCTAAAGAAACAGTACGGTAAATTTATCGAAATCTGTTAATCGTTTTGAAATCATATTTGGTTAAGTTTAATTTAGTCGCAAAGTTTTATCGTCTAATAACTTTTTTTTCAGTTAAGATTACGAGAAAACTTTATGAGAGCTTTTTTGTTAAAAATTTAATTTTATTTAAGAGCAGTAAACCATAATTGTAAGAAATAATTCCTTCATGTGTTATTTAAATGAAAAAACAGAAAATCGTTCCGCATCTCATAAAGTTGAGTCATCGAGTTTCTCTTTTAGAAGAATTTTTTTGTACCAAGATGGAACTTTTGAGATGACAATAAAAAAATTTTTTTTTTTTTTGGACCACTTTACTAACTACGATAAAGTTATCATACGTTTCTGTAATACGGCAATGTACAGTAATAGTGGTTTCACCAGGGATTATTGGCAAATAACGTATTTATAAAAAATTTTGAAATTTTATGGTCATGATAGACATAGGGAAACTTTACTGAACTATATTGTAAAAAGTAAAATTAGTGTTGTATTTTTTATTTCTATTGATAAATGTGAATAAAATATCTTATTTTTTTTTTGTTATCAAGGTTTTCTATTTACTTTGTACATAGCAAATATTCGAACTCCATACAGTATTCGTGTCTGTAAATTGAAAAAAATCTCAATTTTGACTTAATTTTCTTTGAAGTTGTCTATTTGCCGATGATTTTACTTCAAATTTTGACTTTTTTTGACTTAAACTACTGAGTTGCCTTAAACTTGATTATTTTTTACTTAAATCATTTAGTTTCCTTAAACTTGACTTTTTTTTGACTTAAACAAAATCGATCGAGTCAAGAAATCTAGTCATTTGCTTGACTAATTTTTGTCTTTTTTTTTCTCACCTCCGGACGGAAAGCGTCAATTTTCCTCCCGCTGCGCTAAACGAAAATGCCGCTTTCCGCCTCCGTCGAGGAGAAAAATAGCATACACTCCTCGGGAAGTAAATAAGAAAGCCTCAGATCACATGTAATTGTTGACCTCGGCTTCGTCTCGGCCAACAATTACATGTGATCTGAGACATTTCTTACTTTACTTCCCTAGGTGTGTAATATACTATTCTTAGCAGAAGTAGGTGGTGCTACTTCCCCAAAGTATCTAAAAATTTTGATCAAATATAAAAATTTATTGTATCAAGTATTTATGATAATTTGAATTAAGAAAAAATTACTTCCACCAAGAATAGAATTTTAAAAAAAATTTTTACTTCGGCCAACACAACTTCGGTCTTCCTTCAGGCACCCGAAATTTTCTTGAGTCAAGAATTTTTGTTCTTCAGTCAAGAAATTTTTCTTTCTGTGTACTAATAACTTGTGATTCTTTCAGCTATCTGGGCGGCGTGTGTTTTTTCTCTTCATCTCAACATGTAACATCATCAATTCCAAATATGATTAAAATAATTGATATCTGGCTATTACGAAATCGATGATCGCTCAAATACCCGTGTAAAAAAAATCCCCGATTATTAATTGATTATTTATTATTTTTTTAACTTAATATACATGGTCAGGTCAAAAATGATTCTATGCAATATTTCTTATTTGACTTTGAATTTTTGTCACTTTATAATTCATAAAACTATATTAAAATTAATTTTATTTGGACTTTTTTTGTCTTAACAGCCGATCTCCTATTTTTCTCGCATCACACTCACTGCCAGAAACGGTACTATCCTTATTGCTCTCATGGTTAAAAAGCCGTTACAGTATTATGTTGTTCTTTTAAACAAATGAGAGTTACGAAAAAAACGCTCTGCTATGAAATAGATAATAAAACAAATTTATTACCTAGCAGAGCGTTTTTTATTAAATTCTTCTTTGTCTAAGACAGAAATATAATGCTGCAATCGTAGGAACCGGCTGTTAAATCAAGCCAACTCTAATACAAAACCAAGTGATACTGACTTGATTTTGACTTTTGTCTTAAATCGATCCTATTAAGTCAAATTTTATGGAAATTTTACATTCATACAATAAAATGAATAATTTGAAACGTGAGGATTTTGACTTAAATTTCAAGTTAAAATTAAGATTTTTTTCAACCCGGGTAGTTAACGTTTGTACTGCAACTCGCTTTATTTAGGCAATAATAACTTACTGCTCTCCCTGAATAATACTATTAATAGTTTAAACTAGTAATTACAATTAATACGAACGTATGTAGAATTTTTAAGAAATTTTAAAAAAATTTTTCGATTACAATTACCTTGATTAGAAAAAGAGTTTGAAATGACTTAAAACGATTTGAAACATGCAAAAAGATTTGATTATAATTTTATACAGATATACATTCTGTAGAGAGTCAATCTTTTCAAATTTATTTTTCTATTTATAAGGGATCAAAGCCAAATTAAATAAATTGATTTGTAATCTTTCCTAATTTTTTAGATAAACAATTTCAAAAATGCCGAAAAACCATCAGCAGAATGGTATGATGGGTGCGAACGACCCTGATGATTTTTCTGATGATGATACGACACCTTTGACACATGAGTATGGAGAGAGGTAAGCTATTTATAAAGAATTGTTTTATATCACTCGTAGATTCAATGTGTATCTAGCTGTTTAAGACAATTTCAGATTGGTAAGGATTTAAAATCATTTAATTCATATCTTTTGATTAAAAAAACAAATCACATAGAAATAGAAATAACAAAATTTTAATTCTTTTCAATACTTTCGAATTAAGAATTTTTTATTCTAATCAAAATTTTAAATTGTCTCACACTATATGAAATCCTAAATTATAATATATTGTATAATATATTTGAATATTTTTTCTTATAGTCAGCGAACAATTGTTGAGACAAAAGCATGGGATGTCTTCAGAAACCCTCCACCTAAAATCGACTCAGGCTCGATGGCGAACCAAAAGTGTCTTGATGCGACGATCCAAATAATAAAAGTAATTGTGTATCTTCTAGTTTTTATAATAGTTCTTGTTAGTGGAGTTATTTCTAAAGGAGCTATCATTTTTATGACTTCACAACTCAAATCTGATCGTGTAATAGTTTATTGTAACAAAGAATTAGGACGGGATAAGCAATTTATCGTTACATTACCAGAAGAACAAAGGATAGCATGGGCTTGGTGTATAATTTTTGCCTATGCTGCTCCTGAATTCGGAACTTTTTTTCGAAGTTGTCGAATGTGTATATTTAAATCGTGGAAAAAACCAATATCCTCACATTTCTTGTTGGTGTTTGTCATGGAAACGTTTCGTGTTGTTGGACTGGCATCGATGTTTTTTGCTGTTTTACCAGAATTAGATGCAATAAAGGCTGCAATGATTACCAATTGTGTTTGCTTTGTACCAGGATTGCTTGGATTACTCTCAAGAAGTAGTAGTAAAGATGAATCACGAAAATGTATACTCGTTCTTGTAGATTTTATGGCATTAATGGCCCAAGTAAGTGGATTTATTGTTTGGCCATTACTGGATAGTTCCAAGCAAAGTCTCTGGCTGATTCCACCTACATTGATTTTTGTGTCCTGTGGTTGGTGGGAAAACTACGTATCGATGCAAAGTTCTATTGGTAAGATTAATAAAAAAATTGTTTTGAACATATAGCTGATTACACAGCGATTAAAAAACTAATGATAATAATAACCTTTTCTCAGGCTTCATTCGTACATTGGGTCGAGTAAAAAAAGAATTGAGATTGACAAGATATTTTACATATTTATTTATCTCAGTTTGGAAAATAATAGCCTTTTTCATCAGTTCACTGGTTATTTTTCATTTAAAAGGCCAAAATATCGGACACTTTTTTACAATGTTTGGATCCGCATTTAGAGAGCAAAAAATTACTGTTACCGGAGTGCGTCAATCTGTTGTGGGGGCTATACCTGATCTTTCAGAAATACTACCTACTGGAGATACTGAAACAATTAATTCTGACTTAAACTCTATTGTTTATGTTTTATTAATTCAAATAGTTGGATCGTATTTCACATATATTGTAGGTAAGTATTTACCAAAACAATGTAGTACTTTCATTTAAATATAAAATTATGAAAAATAATGTCAAAAACACTATTTAATTGATTTATCAAGGTTTCGATTATTTTATTAAGTTTGCAATGAACCTCTACAATTATATTTATTTGAAACGTTGTTCAATCAAAGATACTATTTTTCTGGTACACATTATTACAAGTCAATATTTTTTTTCAGGTAAATTTGGATGCAAAATTTTAATACAACCATTCAGTTATGCGTTTCCTGTGAATCTAACTATTCCTGTTCTTATTTCACTTTTAATTACTGCGTGTGGCTTACGCAATGGCGATCCTTGTTTCTTTCATGGCACAATTCCTGATTACCTTTTCTATGAATCACCACCACTGTATTTTCTTAATGATTTTATATCTAAACAATATGCCTGGGTATGGCTTCTCTGGTTACTTTCGCAAACTTGGATTACTCTTCACATTTGGACCCCAAAATGTGAAAGACTTGCGGCAACAGAAAAATTATTTGTTGTTCCTATGTATGATTCGTTGTTAATTGATCAATCATTAGGATTAAATCGAAAAAGAGATGATCAGCCAGAAGTTAAAGTAGAAGACCTAGCTGAAATAGAGAGAGAAAAGGGTGACGGTGATTATGAGACAATTTATGAACAAACTGATGGTTCAACGACTCCTCCATCGGCAGTAAAAAGTAGTGATCATGTTACTAGAATTTATGCATGTGCTACTATGTGGCATGAAAATAAAGAAGAAATGATAGAATTTTTGAAAAGTATCTTGCGGTTAGATGAAGATCAATGTGCTCGCCGTGTTGCTCAAAAATATTTAAAAGTTGTTGACCCAGATTATTACGAATTTGAAACTCATATCTTCTTTGATGATGCTTTTGAACTTGCAGATCATGACGAAAATGAAACTCAAGTAAACCGATTTGTCAAACTCTTAGTAGGAACATTAGATGAAGCTGCTTCTGATGTACATCAGACTCGAATGCATGTGAGAGCTCCTAAAAAATATCCAACTCCCTATGGTGGTAGACTTGTATGGACATTACCAGGAAAAACTAAAATGATAGCACATTTAAAAGATAAAAATAAAATTCGGCACAGAAAACGATGGAGTCAAGTAATGTACATGTATTACTTGCTTGGTCATCGATTAATGGAACTTCCTATCAGTGTTGATCGTAAGGAGATGATAGCAGAAAATACATATCTTCTAACTCTTGATGGTGACATTGACTTTCAACCGGCTGCTGTTAAACTTTTAGTTGATTTGATGAAAAAGAATAAAAACCTTGGTGCTGCTTGCGGTCGAATCCATCCAGTAGGTTCAGGTCCTATGGTTTGGTATCAAATGTTTGAGTACGCAATTGGTCATTGGTTACAAAAAGCTACTGAACACATGATAGGTTGCGTTCTTTGTAGTCCTGGTTGTTTTTCACTGTTTCGAGGAAAAGCCCTTATGGATGATAATGTTATGAAGAAATATACTACAAAATCAGAAGATGCTAGACATTATGTGCAATATGATCAAGGTGAAGATCGATGGCTTTGTACTCTTTTGCTTCAAAGAGGATATAGAGTAGAGTATTCGGCTGCCAGCGATGCCTATACTCACGCTCCTGAAGGTTTCAATGAGTTTTATAATCAGCGTCGTCGTTGGGTTCCATCAACTATTGCTAATATTATGGATTTGCTTATGGATGCAAAGCGAACAATCAAAATTAATGACAATATTTCTCTACCATATATATCTTATCAGATTTTGCTTATGGGTATGATGAAAATTTTCTATTGATTATCAATTTTATTGTTAAGAACTGATAAAATCGTTTATAATTTAGGTGGCACCATACTTGGACCAGGAACAATATTTCTTATGTTAGTGGGAGCTTTCGTGGCAGCTTTTAAAATTGACAATTGGACAAGTTTTTATTATAACATAATACCAATTCTTTTATTTATGGTAATTTGTTTCACGTGTAAAGCTGATATTCAAGTAAGATTTTTTCACGTATTTAATAACATTAAAATTATAATAATTAATCATATCTAAATACTGTATTTTTTTTTATCTTTTAGTTATTGTGTGCCCAAATATTATCTACTGCATATGCTATGATAATGATGGCCGTAATTGTTGGTACAGCACTTCAGCTCGGAGAAGATGGGATAGGCTCACCCTCTGCGATATTTTTAATATCACTAACAAGTTCATTTCTTATAGCCGCTTGTCTTCACCCACAAGAATTTTGGTGTATTGTTCCTGGTATCATTTATTTATTATCCATTCCTTCCATGTATTTGTTACTGATTTTATACTCTATTATCAATTTGAATGTTGTCTCGTGGGGTACTAGAGAAGTTCAAGTTAAGAAAACCAAAAAGGTTTGTATATTTCTTAAAATAAAAATAATAAAAATTACTTGTTGATTCGCCATTTTGACGTCACTGAAAATTTTTTACCTCACTAACTATATTTCTTAGGAATTAAAAAATTCATACCCAATTTATAAAAAGTAGTGAATTAAAAAAAATAGTTTTGTTATTGTCAAATAGTCACAACTGTTTAAAAAATTGATCTATCGAGAAGTTTTTTTTTTTCTTGCATTTTCCAAATTTGCTTCAAGAAAAAGTAAAAATGTTAAACTGTTGATTCAGAATATACTGCCCTATATTTCATTTCTGTAGGTTACGAAGTTAGGATTAAAAATGTGAATAAATGACTAAAAAATTTCATTGCAACTGAAGTTGGTGTTTTAAACTCAGAAAATACTAAAGCATGATTTTTATTGTTTCTTTTACTTGCTGAGTTTATTGTATTCTTATAAATTATGTAGGAGCTTGATCAAGAGAAAAAAGAAGCTGAAGAAGCTAAACGGAAAGCAAAACAAAATTCTTTACTCGGATTTCTACAAAATGGTGCTGGTTCGAATGATGATGAACAAGGATCGATAGAGATTTCTTTTGCTGGTCTATTCAGATGTTTACTCTGCACGCATGGAAAACCTTCTGATGAAAAACAACAACTGATTGCAATTGCTGACTCTCTGGAACATTTAGGCAAACGTCTAGAAATAATCGAAAGGTATATTTGATGTACTTCAACTCATTTTCCGACAGTTTTGATATATATTTTGTCATAAATTTCAGAGCTGTAGATCCTCAGGGTCATATACTAGCTCGAAGACGAGCATCTTCAGCTAGCTCTAGAGCACCAGATCACCTTGGGCCAATAGAAGAAGAATCTCGTAAAGATCAGAATGATTCAGTCAGTGACACTGAAACCGAAACTAGTCAACCTCATGATGTAGCTCGGGATGTTAATTTCCATTCTCAGCCTTATTGGCTTCATGATGAAGGCCTGAAGAAAGGAGAAATTGACGTTTTGTCTATGCAGGAAGAACAATTTTGGAAAGACTTACTAGAGAAATATCTTTATCCTATTGATGAAGATAAAGCTGAGAAGGTAAAATACTATAGGAACAATATTTAATTTGCTTTTTTATCTTATAGATTTTATTATCTGTCAGTCATTTCATTAATGTTTGGGATTATTCAAATTTTATAAAAAAATTTGTAATGATCTCTTTTTTTTATAATTATTAATGATATCAGGCAAGAATAGCTAAAGACTTAAAAGATCTACGAGACCAGAGTGTATTCGCATTTTTCATGATGAATGCACTTTTTGTCCTCATCGTTTTTCTACTCCAGTTAAACAAAGATTTACTACATGTCAAGTGGCCATTTGGTATCAAGACTAATATTACTTATGATGATTTCACTCAAGAGGTAAACACCGCTCCGCTTCTGTCATGTACTTTGGTTAACGTTATTTTTCTTTCTTGCTATGAAAAAAAATATTCAATAGAATATATACGTTTTGGATATCCAACAACTACCAAGTACGATGACTTTAGCGGGGCTTTTCTATTATTTAACTAATTTGTAGTTTTTGTTTCTTTTGTCTGGAATCACAGGCACGGATCGCCGCGGATTTAATTGAACTACGAAACAAGAGTGTCTTTGCATTTTTAATGTTCAATGCGTTATTTGTATTGATCGTATTTTTACTTCAATTAAACAAAGATCAGCTACACGTTGTGTGGCCCTTGGGGATCAAGACAAACATCACCTTCGTAGAAGAAACGTCGGAGGTACCGGCAACCCGGCCTCTTATGCACAATTTTTTGTTAATTATTCTTGGGTTACTTGTGCTATTTTTTACATTCACAGACTTACATATAATTTTCAAAGAACTAACGTTAGGAATCACAAATTTGCACAGATTATAAATACAATGGAAAACATTATTAACTTTCTTTTATTAATAAAAATTTGCAATGCATTTTTTTTTAAACTTCATTACAATTTTTCTGGGGAAAAACACAAATTTTATCTCAATATAAATAAAATAGTTATTGAATGGGGGTGTAATTAAAAAAAATTATTACTAATCTCATACATAGTTGCAACAAAAACCTACATAATTATATATTATTTGGAACGGGTTAAAACGGTGATAAAGTCTTATGGGGAGGTTTCTGTGATTCTGTGTCTAATATGATAATAATTTAATTAAGTAAAATAACGGATACGGTATTGCGGTGATCAAACAAAGCACATATTTTATATTCACAATATAAGTAATCTCGTGATGAATGCTTTTACAAATGTATATAAAATTTACACTTTACGAAAAATTAAAGAAACAATAAGAGTGAAAAATTTTTTTAGTTACATACAATTTCGAAAGTTAGTAAACTCGTCGATATTCGTTGTATGAAGATGATAAAAAATTATTTCAAAGTATAAAGTTTCTTCTTTTAGATTTTCTGTTTAGAATATTAACTGCTATAATAAAAATAATTTCTTTACTATCTTAATGATATTTTTTATACGTAAAAGATGTTAATTTTTTAAATAACTAAAAAAATATTTCAACACTACATTCTTTTTTTTTTATTTTTTTTTGTTCAGTAGTAAAACTATATTCTAAAAGTGATGTTGATAACCTGGTGTATTCATGACTGTGTTCGTTAAATCAAATAATAATCCTAAATCCAAATTAAAAACAAAATAATTATTTTAGGTTCACATCTCAAAAGAATATTTACAACTGGAACCTATTGGTTTAGTCTTTGTTTTCTTCTTTGCTCTCATTTTAATTATACAATTCAGTGCAATGTTATTTCATCGATTCGGAACACTTGCACATATTTTAGCCAGTACACCGTTAAGTTGGTATTGTTGTAAAAAGGTAATAAATTTTGACATAAAAAAACAGAGTAAATTATTTTTTAACATTATTCTAAGATAATTTGTATTTCATAGACAAAAGATCTCTCAGAAGAAGCGTTGTTATCGAAACATGCTGTAGAAATTGTGAGAGATTTGCAACGACTGGACGGAATGGAAGGAGATTATGATGAAGGAAGTGGAAGTGGACCTGGTCGAAGGAAGACTATTAGGAATCTTGAAAAAAGTAGACGAAAAACACAAGCAATAAATACCTTGGATGTTGCATTCCGGCAACGCTTTTTCAGTATGGTTGAAGAGAACGGTAAATATTAAACTAAGAATTCAATTTTTGAATATAGGAGTTAATTTTTTATATCTTAATACACTTCTCAAAAAAACTTTAACTCATAATAAATCAGAAATCACCAAAAAATTTAATATAATCAAAAAATACCAGGGGAGTTTCAAAGGTATCAGGGTACCTTCATACTTTTATAAATTTATTGATCAAAACTGAATTACATGACACTCTTTTGAATGATAAGATGCTAAAAATAACTTATAATTTTATTTTTTGCAGAACTGCCCCGGAATATGACTACTCGTCAGTCAACAAAGGCATTTAAGGCTTTCGAGGGACGACGGAATAGCATTATGGCTCTTAGAAAGAAATCTCAAATGCAAACTTTGGGAGCAAACAATATTTATGGCGGTGTTGGAAACCCACTAGGAATACAACCTCGACCTACTCGTAGTAGTCAAATTTCAGTAAAAGATGTTTTTAGTGATGCTGGACATGTAAATATCGGATTTGATATTGGAGAAAGTCCAAGAAATAGTTTGAAACTTCAACCTATGGGATAACAAACGTGATGATCAATTATTTAATTAAATAAGAATTAAAAATAACATTTACGTTATGGTGTTATTTTTCCTGACTTAAGGTTTTATTTTAATGTAATTTTTATACTTATATTAATAGTTTTTTTCTAAATTATAAAAAATACATTTATTATTTTATGAGGATACATTTATTCATCAAAGCATTTTCATAATACTAATTTAGTAACTATAATTTCTTTATTACTTGCTCAATGATTGTGGCACCGCCTGTCTTACATTTAAATGGTTTTTTTTTCCTTCTATTTTTTTTTTTTTTTTTTTTTTTTAAAATGCGTAAAAAATTTCTCATTCAATAAAAGAATAGATTTAATGGTAGGGAATTCGAAAATTCATACCACTCAGTACAAGTGAATAATCGGGCGTATAACTTTCTCACATGTGTATTACGAGTAAACAATTGTCTATGATTAATAATTAATAAACGAATAGAAATAATTTTGTGTTAGTTACGAAACATTTGATCAATAAATGTAACAACAATATTTTTTAGCAACGGATGAAATGGGACTTTTTCAAACTAGAGCATGTATTAACCGCTCGAGGAAAGAAAAGGCTGTCGTCGTTTGTCGTCTGTTATCGTGTTTCATTCTATATAAACTAAAATAAGATAATTTAATTTATTAGTACGGTAACTAACACACGATAATAGTTCAATTGTCAACGTAAAAAAATGTTTGATTCAGTATGCTTTTCAAGACGTTATAACGAGCGATACGTCGAAAAAAAAGAATTTAGTTCAAATATGAGATTTTCTTTGAACAAATAAAAAAAATTGAAAATTTAACTATTATGTTTTGAGCTCTTCAAGTTCACAAATACAACTTTTATACACTTTCGAGTTCTTCCATCTCGAAAATCTAGTAGTTGTATTGAGGAAGATCACGTCAAGTGGACCCCCCTTTTTCACTTGATTATTAAATTCAGGTATGAATATTTGTTCATGAAGTATTTACTATGAACAATTAATCCCCAGAACAGTTTTTGAAAATTTTTATTTTAACAACATTTTTTTTTTAAATGAAAATTTTTATGACTTTTAATTAAAAAATCAATAAATAAAAAGCTATTAAAGATATTTTAATGAAACTTCCAGGATTTATAGTTTAATAGTTGTACTTTAATAAGATATATAAAAATTTAAATTATTTATTGATTTTCATATTGTTAATTAACTTTTT
>JZSA01001126.1:0-20583 GCA_000956155.1 Cotesia vestalis
AAATTTTTATATATCTTATTAAAGTACAACTATTAAACTATAAATTCTGGAAGTTTCATTAAAATATCTTTAATAGCTTTTTATTTATTGATTTTTTAATTAAAAGTCATAAAAATTTTCATTAAAAAAAAAATAGTGTTAAAATAAAAATTTTCAAAAACTGTTCTGGGGATTAATTGTTCATAGTAAATACTTCATGAACAAATATTCATACCTGAATTTAATAATCAAGGGGAAAAAGGGGGGTCCACTTGACGTGATCTTGCTCATTGGTACAAATCAATCGACTTAGATAGTAATCGGAAAAAAAGACTATACGGCAGTCAAAATGGAAGTAGATTTCCTAAGTTAAATTTTCAAAATTTCTGTTATTTCAGAACTTCCTTGAACTGATTATTTCTGAAAATATAATCTACAGTTCAAAATTTCATTTCAGTTATATTTTTTGAAATTTACTTGAATTCAACGTTCGATCGTCGACCTATAAAACGTAAAAAATAATTAAAAAAACCAAAATATTTTCGGAAACAAATGCAATAGCAAATTTCATAAAATGACATTGATCTGATGAAGTAATTTTAGGTCTAAATATACATTCGGATATGGAAATTAAAGCCTATTTAAAGAGCTTTTAGATGTAATTGTCAGAAATCCGACAAGATACCGTACTCAAAAGTTATTCAAAAAATAAAGTGAAAAAAAAAGTTTGGGAAATCCAAAAGTGCACGCCTCATAATCTCATTTTTCACAACAAAATTCATTAAAATAAAACTAACAAAATAATAATAAACAAAAAACTTTGCGTCCGCGTGGCCAGCAGAACTCCTAGCATGATCATTTGAAGTGAAAAAAAAATATGTGCTTTAGTTAAGACTTCAAACTAGGTTTTGAACGAAGGAAAAAAAAATGAAAAGTGGATTTTTGGTAGAGGTTATTACAAAAAAATTAAAAATTTGGCTAAAATTTCGCGACATTTTTTTTTTAAATAGTTGTAATTGAAAAAAAATTGATATTCATTCAATTTCAAATTTATTTAAAACATTTTAATATTAAATCAATTTTAGATTACATTTTAGCATTGTGCTTCAAGTTGGCATTTGACCTGTACCCGAATGTAAAAAAATCAATTTCTTTCTTCAAAAACTATGAATTATGAAATTTTGCCAAAATAATCATCAACCAATTTAAAACGACTGGCTCTTTATTATTGAAGAATCAACTCAATACAATAAATTATTAATAAAGAGTGTGACAATTAAAAATTTCAGCTTGATTCTATTGACAAAAGTTAATTATCTTAAGTTTACTGATCTTCTTTTGCAATAAATAATTTAATTAATTTTCTTATTTAAAAATGATTTATTGTAGTTTTTGGCTCTAACAACAATATTTTCAATAACTAACATCATGAATATATATATATTACAAAAATTTTTGTCATTTCTCTAAGAATTATTTTTTTTAAGGAGCTATTTATTAACACAGTGTACTCTGTTTTTTGAGTGCCCGATGAAAAAAGTTTTTATCTCATTATATATGATCATATATAATTATGAAATCATATATGATTATATATAGGTCTATATATGTATAATTAGATCTGATCAGACTTGCATAGTCACATAATATCATAATTAAAAAAAAAAAAAAAAAAAAAAAAAAAAGTAGTTTTATTGGTAATTACAAAAAGTGCAAAATGATATTTATCATTACGTTTAAATAACTCTGAAATAAAAAATTTGTCCCATTTCCCATGGGATATTTTGGACTGCTCTGCTACTGCGTCGAGGAAGAAAGTTTTTGTCCAATCACACATAATTATTATAGTTAGATCTGATCACAACTGTCACTGACTGTTGCATTCGTTACTGTATAAGATCATGTATAAGCCTATCCATAACTATTTTATATAGATTCATGCATTGTCCGATTTGATCACATATATGTCAAGGATAATAGGATTAGACACTAGTCTAAAGATTTCTTGAAACTACAATACATGATCTCCAATGCACAATCGTTGACAATTTTTAAGTTTAAAAAGTCTGAATCTGCATGTAATTTTCAATAAATAAAAACAGCTTTTTTATTTATATTAAATGATATAATTCAGTCATTAATATAAATTAATCAAACAAATTGAAAAGTTTGAATTATTCTGTTGTGAAGCAATATAAAAGTAATAATATAAATAGTTTAAAAATTGAATTTTATTACCATACATTTTTTATCGTCTAAATACAGTATAAATTTAAATTATTGTAGAAATATTGTAGAATAAAAAGTAGCAACATTATTTTTTATATTTTTCAATCAATTTTTAATGGCTTGTTAATCAATTTTTACCAAATTATTTTTAGATTATTTGGTTGTTTACAAACATAGTCACCAACTCTAACAAGTTGGAATATTGATTTAAAATTTTTTAAACTAAATATCATCAAATTATTACTTTCTGCGATAGGTATAATATATTCAACTATTGTCTTCGTAGCAGAGTGATGGAACATTTTTAAATGCTGAATAGTTGATTGGTAAATCACAATAAAAATATCATTCTCATGTTCAAAGAATAATTTAATTGAATCATAAGTTGTAGAATCGTTAGAATCTGTTTGAGGTCATTAGGTTTTTTAAGTTTAAGAATTGGCAAATTTACATTTTTAATTAATATATTTCATAGGAGATTTACGGTATAAATTATAAAAATGGTAGAATGTATAAATAAAAAAAAAATCTTCAAAGTTGCTCTAAAAACTTTTCAATTAATTATGTACTTTTCAATTTTTTCACAAAATTTTTTTTAATTGAGAAATTGATATTTTAGAATTTTTATTTAAAAAATTAATTTTTTTTATTGATTAAATAAAGATAAATAAATTTTATACATTTTTCGAATTAAGTACTCTACATTTTTAAGAAACTTTAAAAAAAAAAAATTACTGTTATCATAGAACCAATCGGTTACCTTGTTTTATCCGGTTTAGAACTTACAAAAAGTAAATTCTTAACTTCCCGCTAAGAAAATTGAAGATTTTCAAATATCGGGAAGTTATTGTTTTCACCCCCTTTTGCAAAAATTGAATTTTCATCAGATCTCGACGTTTTTAGGTCACGGGAAGCTTCCCCGACTATCTCCGCGATGTTATCGCCATGTGTGTGTGTGTGTATGTGTGTGTGTGTGTGCTTATAACTTTTGAACGACTAAACCAATCGGAACCTACTAAACGGCGTTCTAAAAAGTTCCTAAAAACTTAAATTTCCTGTGAATTTGAATCGATTCGGACCGACAGATTTTGAGAAATCTCAAAAAAAAAAATAAGAAAAAAGGTTTTTTTTGAAAGTGGTTTTTTTAAAATAACTTTCAAACGGCTTTAACGATCGACTCCAAAAACTAATCCACCCTGAAGCTTGAAAAACCACGTTGATCGCCGCTAATCCGGTCAAAATCGGTTGATTCGTTTCGAAAGGGCTTGACTGAACTTGGATTTTAAATTCAATTTGGACCGATTACGATTGGTAGGTTTTGAGGAATCTTAAAAAAACTACGAAAAAAAATTTTTTCAAATCAAGTTTTTTTTGCATAACTTTAAAACGGCTCAATTGATCAATGTCAAAAACTAATCAGCTTTTAACATCGAAAAAACACGTCAATCGCCACCAAGCTGGTTAAAGTCGGTAGATTCGTTCGTGAGTTATCGTTGACGAAAGAAATCGAATAAAAGCGTTTTTTTCGAATTACATCGGAACTTCCGGTTTTATCAATTTGTGTTTCACAATATATCATAGGATTTGAAAAATTGCGTCGAATGCTGCCAACCGCGTGAAAATCGGTTGATTCATTCCAAAGTTATTGCGGTTTGAAAATTCAAAAAATAGTGTTTTATGAAATTTCTATTAGACTTTTGAGCTCGAAGAGCTCCAAAGCATAGAAAAGCTATTTGTTCGAGCTCGGAAAGCTCAAAATAACACATAGATTGTATTTTTGAGTTTGAAGAGCTCAAAAACATCATTAGTGCAATTTTAAGCGCCTAGGTATGGACTTAGCGGGAAGTTGCAGGGATGGCCTTCAGGATTAACTGTTTTTCTAATTTTTTTTTTCAATTTTTTAAATACAATATGGAATTGATATTATTATTATTTTCCATGCAATATTACGCCAAATGAAAAAATCTTTTTTGTATGATTTATAAATTTATCATGAAATGTAATTTTCAGTTATTTATTCATGTAATATTAAAATGATTTGAAAATTTTGGAAAAAATTAAAATAATCAATGAAATATGTGTGACAAAAATGACAGATATATAGGTGTACTCGAAAAATTTTAATGAAATCAAACAATTATGGAAAGTATATTGATATTTAGAGTTATTTACATATTCCCGTACATTCGTAATAAAAAAAATAAAAGTATCCATTATAAGAAGAAAAATTAACAAATTTGTTAGAAATCTGAATTGTTAGAAACTTTTGATCTTATTTATATTTTTAAGATCTCAATCGATGACTGTTTAACAATTTTTGTTACGACACTTGTAATTTTGTGCGTTTCATTTCTATTGACTTTTTCTTGATTTGATAAATAGATGTCTAATTTTTGTATTTTGTTTTTTTTTTTTCTGGTTTCTATGCACAGGTGTAATGCACCTCTTATCTATAGAATGTATACCCAGAAGTAAATATATAAATAAATCAATCACCAAATCAATTTACTGTACGAATAAACAATTTTTGTTCTCTAGTTATCGATATTTGTTTATACTTCGGGATCTTGATAGATAATTATATTTATTAAAGGAACTCAGGGAACTCAAAAATGTTTTTTTTTTATGCATGTAAATTTACGGAGATTAATGTATATCTAAACTCGTCTTAATTTTTGTTTTCGTTGATCTACGCAGATGAACGTAAATTGTAAAAATTTTTTCCCGAGAAATGACTCATAGATATAAAAAATTTTAGTAATATTGAAATTGTTACATAGAAATTATTCATTTAAATCACAATGATACATGTTGATTTTTTTTTAAATGCAATTTGATTTTCGGCTTCTAATTTCTTATTATATAATACAAAATTGAATATTGTAATTATTAAAAAATTTAAGACAAATAAATATAAAACAGTGTTTCTACTATTCAAATCAATTTTTTAATTGTATATTCATTAACTAATACAATGGAACATAATATCAACAATAATAAAAAAATCATAATAGAAAGTAAATAATTTATTTATGTTTCATAAATATGTACGAATATAAAGAATTTTTTTTAAGATTGAGTCTTTGTTATTTCTTCGACATGGAGAATAATATTGTCAGAGTGACTATATACATCGAAATTTTCGGCTATATGCAGTATAGTCGTATTTTTTAGTGATCGATTTTATAATCTATTTCGCTACACAAAGTTTTCACTCATATATAATGATTACTGAGTAATTTTTCTACTTATAGTATTTTATAAGTAACAAAGAATAAAATAATGCAGCCACTTACGGGTGATATAATAGCGGAAATAAAAGAAATAGTAAAATTTTATTAGGCAGATAAGTAATATTCATTCTAAAAAAATATAAAAATTAAAGAATAAATTCTCTCTAACCATTCAATTTCTACTCACTCATACATAATAATAATCTTAAAACCATACCAACATAAGTAATACATTGTGGTTGTCAATAGGATCGCTATAATTCGAGTACATGATTGCACAAACTCAGCGATATTTGTTAGACGACCTCAATTTATTCGATAGTTGAGGTCATTACACAGATGTCCACAATGGCAGAAATAAATTATTACACTAATATTAGCTCATTCAGAAGTTAAAAGTTTCAAAATACTTCAGATTGTCATTCTGATAATATTTTTTTCTCCACGTGAAACAAAATCATTTTGCTTTTTTTTTCTACTTTTATATATTAAAATTTTCGTTGATATTATCATCATTGACTAGTTTGATAAAAGCCATAAAAAATGCAGAAATAGAATTATAAAACCAAACATTTGGAATAAGTTGTTTAAATTAAGAATAAATTCGTCTTAATAATTCAATGAAACCAACTCTCATCTAATACTCGTAATAATTTATTTCTCTATAAATTAAATATACTAAATATTTATTGATCTTTCTTCATACAAACTTGGCTATCATTGTCTTCGGCTGTTTTTGCGATAACTTTTCCTTTTCTATTAGATTTGTCTAATTGAGTGGAGTTTTCAATTAACGGGGTAATAATTTTTTCATCACTTATAGGATTAGATGGATGATCTTCATACAGAAAAAGTGTTTTGATGTCTCCTTTGATTAATGCGACCAGTAAAGGAGTTCCTAAGCAAGCAGGTACCAAGTACAGAAGCGCTGGTTGTGCATGATTAAATAAATGCATGATTAGCATTGTTGTAAGTAATCCCATAAAATAGGCAAAGAATGTTGAATAAAAGTATGTGTTGGATCTTCGACTCAAGCTATGGTCAAATCTGAGTAGCAGCGCTATAAAAATACCAGGAACGACAATATCACCTAGGCCTAACATGGCAAAGTTTTTAGCGCTAAACCCTTGTTCTAACATGTCTTGAGGAAATACTAGTTTGATAGGAGCTTCAAAGGATTTCGCCACAGTTACCATTACGTTTGTTCCAAATACCCAAAAAATGTCATATACAAAAAGACCACCCAATAAAATACATCCAGTGACAATATTATTGAGATGTAATAATTCTACTGCATTGATAGCAAACGCTATACCGAAGAGATTGTTAGCAATCCAATGCTGAAAAATTTTTTTCGTTATCAATAAAAATTTTACAATTTATACTAATAAAAATTATTATTATACAAACTTTTTGAAAGAGGTACCAAGCTCCAATCATAGAACAGCAGATTAAACACACAATATCATGAAGATTAAATTTATAATCAATAATACTCTCAACCTTATCTCCTTCACCTTCAGTAAAATGGATATGATATTGTGTTTTTGGTATTGCAGCTGGTACTAAGGACGAGATGATGGGGCTAGAAAATATGAATTAAAAAGTTATAACTTGATGGCATTTTACAGCTATTTAAAGTATGAAAGCTAACTTATTGCTGAATTTATTAACGTGTTTTCGAGAATATACACAATTAAAACCATTCCTGTAGATTTTTTTACTAAAACATAAAATGAAACAATTCAATTTATTTTTAATTTGTAAGAGTCGAATATTCAATAAAAAGACTCATTTGATTTACGTAGTAGATTTATCTATGCAACGTCACGTTGAAAAAAGAGCGGTAGAAATTTTTGATATTTTTTTATCGAATTCATTTTAGTTCATTTTTAACATTGATTAAATGGGATTCGACGAATGAAAATATTCATTTAAAAATAGTTATTAAACTATTCGACCTTTAAATTTTTAATATGGCTTGCTTAATATTGTTGTGATTCTATTTTTCAAAAAAAGTCATTATGTCGAATTTTGTGGGATACGGCGTATTAAAATCGCAGTATCGATATGTAGTTTTATGTCAAATTAGAACTATTGTCAAATTGGTAATTTTTTGGAACGTTTTCATTAAATAACTTGTGAATAGCTGTGTCGATAAATATCAAAAACTGATCAGTTCTATTTCTAAAATAATCGCATCAAATACTGCAGATCGCATCGCGATTGCATAGATCGAAAGAAATTCTTATCAATAAAAGATACTACAAATGTATGTTAATATAGAACAATATTTATGATGATCATTTAATAGCCTGTTATATTTTTCACTGGCAAAATGAGTTAATTTTTCTAACTTTTTTTAATTCTATTCATCCTAGCTAATAAGTCCAAGTTTTAAAATTGTTGTATTATCATTGGTTCATAATATACATGCAAATATTAAATTTTTTCAAACGACTAGTAGTTGATAAAAATGAATTAAAAAATTAGGAAAACGGTTGGCCCTAAAGGCCATCATTGGCTTCATATATATTTCATCTGAATTTTATGTTGGGACTAGAATTTAATTTGCACGCGTCTGAACATAAAATTGGCATATATTTTCATGCTTATGATATATTTGAATAATCACATCACGAATAAATTGGTTTCACATACGTTTCTTCTCTATTTTAATATTAAGATATGGGCCATATGAAATCACCGAATTTGAAAAATCACAGTGTTTTATTAAGCTAAATTTTTGACATCTTCATGTGTATCAAAAGGCACTTGCCTGTAAATTTTTAGCCGTTAATTTCTAAAAGTTATTGGTAATTATTTACAAGTGGGGTCAACTCCATTTTGGGCCGTAATTAGATGAAAAATTAATATTTAAAAAAATTTTTTTTATTCTGCTTGATTTTACGGCGCATTTATGATAAAAAAAATGCCGTGAAAAGAAAAAATAGATTTCGATAGCTTTTTTGCCTATAAAAGTAGGAACAAATATTAGCTTTCATGTTTTTTGATGAAATTTCTATTTTATCTTCTTATGATATTTTTGATATATATTTTTTTTAAATACATAAAAAAAACGAACAATTTAGAAAAAAAAAAATTAATAAATTTGATAAAAAAGAAAAAAAAATTTTATGGCCAAATATAGGGTGAAATGGGGTTGACCTCACTTGTAAATAATTACCAAGTTTTTAAGATATGCATTTTTAAAAATTAACAGAGAACAAATTGTGCTATAGATTCTCTACAATCGATTTTCTTTAACCGGAGAATGTAACGGGAAGTCGATTTTAAAAATTTGATTTAAAACAATCATTTTCAATTTCGGTAATGGAAATTTAGAACAAAATGAACAATTTAAAATAGCGAATTTAAAAATATTACAGATTTAACTCATCTGGCATTATACCCCATATGTTTACAATTCAGTAACATTGAAAAACGCTAACGATGATCATCAAATTCGTTATATTGGTAATTTTGATTAAAAATGCGAACTATATATATAATTCGGTATTTAGTGTTTGATGAAATAAACTTTTATTAATATTTACCTCGTCAAATGACAGAGTGCCAATATTCCAAGAAAAAAGAAATATCCTGTCAATAACAGATTGATATACTCTTTGGAAAATATCTAAAAGGAATTAATCATTGTAATTAAGATTCATCACTTAAATAGAATAAAGTATTGATAATAATTACCTGGAAAAAAATATACAATCCAAAAAGCGCAACACTAGAAATTAAAGGGAACATTGCAGCATCTTTTTGTGACATAGTTTCTGGTTTTTCACCTCCAGCTTCAAATGCTTTCTATTAGAGAATGAATATATAACAAATATTTTAATAGTTATATCATAAATTATCAATAATGATGGAACGTGAATATGCCACGTACGCTTATAATCAATAATGAGAAAATTGTATGTTAATAAAAATACCTAACCTTTTGTTCCTTATGGTGCTTTACAGATCGGTAACTACCGAAAAAAATCGGCAATATTGCCATTATTATGAGACTACCGTATGCCAGAGCCATTCCTTCTGGTGTTGAAGGTATTCTTGTTGATGTTGAGTTTTCATTTTCCGCAAGACTTTCATTAGATTGCGCCAATACTTCATCAATCACTCCATCCATTTTGAAGTTTACTAAGCTACCAATGCTACTAAATATAACGACTACACTACTAAGTATGATGAACAGTGAACACGTAGCATGTTGTTGTGTATCCGTGGGGCTGATGGCAGCGCTCTCTATAGATCAAATCAAGAAACTCAACAATGTTAGAAGAATCCTAATAATAATAATAATAATAATAATAATAATAATAATAATAATAATAATAATAATATAATAGAAAATCAACGTGAGCGGGAAGTCAGAAAACACGATGAAATAATTTGTATAATCTATAAAAATAGTAAATATCTGGGGAAAATTATGAAAAAATTTCCAAAGAAATATTGGGAAAAACTCATTGAATGTTAAAAAATTCCAGATATCTAATAATAAATAATAAACTAAGGAAAAATTTTATTGCACATTGTAACGAACACTTAGAATAAACTACCGAACGTTTTTGAATACTCTATACAATACTGAGAAAAACCCACAGATCTTTATTCATTTTACGTTTTATTGTCTTAATCATTTGAGTAGTTTATTTTTCAAAGCGTTCGCTAAAAAAAAGAGATTACTCGAGTACCAAAGACTATGTAATAAAAAACAGACATTCATCCGGGCTGCAAATGACCTGGGAACGTCAAGGGTTATCGTGACGTCATTTCAACATAGTCCTATTTTGTACACTTGAAAAGGGATGCTAGATGAGAACGAGAGTTGCAGAGGCGTACGCAACTACCCTCACTGCCCTCTAATAGGACTCTTCCACTCCAAAAACACGAACATTTCAATCAGGGGAGTCGCAAACCAAGGAACCCGAAGACAATCATCGAAAAGCAAAACTTTAGTACGACACGCGAATATTTTTCTCTTCAAAATTATTGTTGGTATTTACATTTTGCAACCCGTTGGATAAAAAAATAGATTTGCGCGCGAAGCAAATTTAAATTAAACTAAAATGATAGGTGTTTTAATTTATAAAACATATGCTATTCATTTTGAATTATTTAAATTTAAATCTACTCTCCCGTCTTCATTCATTTGCTGCAAGGAGGTCATCTGAATGATCCGAACGGAAATGTAGCCAATGTAATAATTGTAAATAAATTCAAAAAGTAACGTGCTTTCTAACAAATTATATACATTTATTACTTCATATGTAATACTTAGTAGAGGTCAAATAATAGTAAATCCTATGTAATAAAATACGCATATTAAAACATTTAAATACCATATTTGTAAAAAAATTCAACTATAGCCAATGAAACTTTACAAAAGAACGACAGTTGATCTGTCATAAGTCATAATAAGTCATAAGTGAAAAAATGGCTGTCGGTAAGGTAAGTTTTGTCAGGTAACTGGTGGTGGAGTAAATTTACACGGAGAAAAAAATATAGTAATTTTTACTAAAAAATATGGGTAAAAATTACTAAATTATTTAGATTGTAATGTTGAACCGCTATTGAAAGTATAGGAAATATTATTAATAACATAAGTATATTTTACTGATCGTGGTTAGTAAATTTAAATATACGGATAAAGGAATATTTACTATACTGTTTAGTAAAATATACATGTCAAATATGAAATAGTATAAACCCTTCTTAGTAATAATTGCAAATCGTTCAGTAATTTTTAAACTACGAATATTGGAATATTTACTGTACTGTTTAGTAAAATATACATACCAAATACGAAATATTACAAAACCTCATTAGTAATAATTGCAAGTCGTTTAATAATTTTTTAAATACTGAAATTGTAATATTATAATTACTATAATTAATTATAGTAAATAATTAACCTTAATTAAGGTATATTTTCATACTTATATTAATTAATATATAGATTTACTAACAATTACATTTTAAAAGTATAATTAATTAATTTCAAATCATTGATTCGAGTATAGTTGATTGTACACTAGTTGACAATTTAGTGTTAACTAGATTTATAACTATTTATCTAACTTAAAAAATATTCATCATAGAAAATTCAGTATAGGGACCCAGTAAACACATTTACGTAAAATTTACGTCAAGATGACATCATGTTATGTCATGATTTACGTAAGATGTAAGTCACATATGAGTCATATATGACTCAGTATTTCATACCTCCTGACGTAAAACTTTTACGTAAAATATATGACGTAGTCATGACGTCAGTATTATGTCTCAATGACATTTATGATGTCAATATGACGTACTTGTGATGTCTATATCATGATAATGATGTCATAATGACGCAAAAGTGATGTAAAAATTTTACCTCAGAAAAAATATTAAAAAAAAAAATTTCTCAAAAATAAAAAAATTGGAATTTTGAAATCAGTTAAAGCGTTGTGGACTTATTACAAACTTTGAAACACTAGTAGTGTGTAAATACTTGATGAAAAAATCTTGAGATATGTTGGGCTCGAACTCGGGTCCTCACGTGCCGAAGTCTGGAACGCTGCTCACTTATCCAAGTATCAGTTCATGTACCGTAGTAACTAACTGATCTGTTAACCCTTACATGACGAAAAATGTTTATTTCATAATTTATTCTAAGATTAAATGGATTTTAAGAGCTGGAATTATATAAAATTCAAGTCTAGTGATTTATACAATTTCATAAAATTTTATTAAAAATCATGAAATTTTATAAAGTTCTAGAAAACTTTGTAAAAACTCTTATAATAGGCTCGCTAGTGAAACTTGCGGTCATGAATAGGTAATTTATAAATTTTCATAAAAATTGATTGAATCTTACACTTTCAAAAATTTTCGTGTAAGAGCGGACACAGAGAACTTTACATGGTTGAGTGAAATTTTTTTAGGGTAAACGATATATCCGTGTCATTTTAATATTTTTTAATACTTATTTAATTTCTCAAGAGAAATTTTTTTTTTTATTTTATTTTTTCCATTAATTTAGTATTTTTCCTTTGGATTTTTCTCCTTCAAAATTTCAGTTTACGAAAATTTAGATTTTTTTTTTAATTTCAACTCTTTCAAAAATAACATTTTTTGAATCTATATTTCTTTTTAATCTCAATTTTTTTCGAAATTTGAATTTCTTTAATTTAACATACTAACAACATTATGAAACTTGATGTAAAATACTATTAGTCTCGTCAATGACAATCATGGAACTGTTTGAATTATTTCTAATACAATGTTTCATTAGCAGTATTAATGTCAGAATAGTATGTTACACATCTAGGAAAGTAAAGTAAGAAATGTCTCAGATCACACGTTATCTCAGATCACATGTAGCCTTAGATCAAATGTAAAACAACCATGTGATCTGAGGCTTTCTTATTTACTCCACGTGGAGTGTATACTATTTCTTAAGTAATAGTGCAATATTTAAATTACTGACATTTAATTTCTTGACGCAAAATCATAAGAAATTATACGTTTACTCGCTTGATGGTTTAAAAATTTAGAGTTCATGCCAGATAAATTGAATTCGGTATTTTTTTTATCATTTTCACACCAAGTCATTTATACTGAATGAAATCTAAAATATTTTTACAATGGATAAAAGTACCTAAATTCATGGAAAAAATATAAGTGAGAAACATATGCACAAAAAAAAAAAAGAATTTCTTGCACCAAGAAAATTTTGACGGAGGCCGAAGTTATATTGGAGCAAGGGGAAGTGTTTTAGTCTCAATAAATTTTGACTTCATACATGAAATTTTCAGTCATCTTTAATACAGTCTTGGTCCAAAGAAATTTACCTTTGAGTCAAGATTTTTTTTCTGCAGTGTATGGAAACATACAAACATAAATATAAAAAATTTATATCTCATATGTATTTAATTTGTATGTATTTTTCTTAAAAACGTAAATGAAAAATGTTTTGTATGTTATTTGCTAATACTCTAGTAAAAATGAAATCGAATTTTTGGTTAGTAACTGACCAGTTCGACTAGACTTGCCAGTTATTGGTTAGAACAGAGTGAAAACTTTATTATTTCTACTAGGGTATGTTAGATATATTCATTAATATTAAGAAATTATAAATTTTTGTTATTAAGAACGGACTTGCATTTGCAAGGTACCGGATTAAATCAGCTGTTTACCTCTTCCTGATTCTTACAAAATTTTAAACCAATTTTCACTAACATTTAGTGAGTAATTGTAAACTAGACATCTTGTTAAAGAAGTTTTATGCTTGATAAATTTTGATAAATCGATAATATTAAAAAAATACATCCCCCAAATTTGATTAATATTATAGAAAATAATCGTTTGTCACTGATTTAGAAAATGACTTTTGAATTACGTCAATATTATGTGCAATTCCGACAAATTATTGATGTTAAATAATGACTCAGAAATGGTATCGGTATTACGTACGACCGTGAATTGTCACTGATGTAAACAAATGATATTAAACTTACGTAAAGATTACGTACAACCGTGACTTGTCACTGATGTAAACGCATGATGTTAAACTTACGTCGTTATGACATACAATGATAGCATTAATGTTACGTAATATTGTAGTAAAAGACGTTTTTCAGAATTTTTTCAAATTTTTTTATCCAACCCAAAAAAAGTTATGAAGCTTTCAAAAAAATGGCTCTTTTATTTTCAAATAGCCGTAACTCTCTCAAAAATTGACCTTTCGGGACGTTTTTTTTTTTTCAAAATTTTTGTTTTTAATTGAATTTTTTGAAAAAATAAATAAAGAAAATTTAACATGATCACTTCTATGAAATAATCGTTATTATTTCGAAGTTCGTCGTTCTAAATTTTTTTTTTTTCTCAAAAAAAAACTTCAATCAATTCTACAATTATCCCCGAGTATCCCAGAGTGGGCCAATTTTTTTTTCTATTTTTTTTATTTAGTTGAAAAAATAATTTTCAACATTTTAAAAATGCAGAAATTTTTTTTTTTCATAAATATTATTTATATAACATACTTAATGTAATTATATGATTTGAAGGTATTATATTCTCCATATATTGTCCGAATTTACAATTATAATGACTAGGACTAATGATTGATGCAGTTAACATTTCATGCCCAGTAAACACATTTACGTAAAATTTACGTCAGGATGACATCATGTTATGTCATGATTTACGTAAGATGTAAGTCACATATGAGTCATATATGACTCAGTATTTCATACCTCCAGACGTAAAACTTTTACGTAAAATATATTACGTAGTCATGACGTCAGTATTATGTCTCAATGACATTTATGATGTCAATATGACGTACTTGTGATGTCTATATCATGATAATGATGTCATAATGACGTAAAAGTGATGTAAAAATTTTACCTCAGAAAAAATATTTAAAAAAAAAATTTCTCAAAAATAAAAAAATTGGAATTTTGAAATCAGTTATAGCGTTGTGGACTTATTACAAACTTTGAAACACTAGTTGTGTGTAAATACTTGATGAAAAAATCTTGAGGTATGTCGAGCTCGAACTCGAGTCCTCACGTGTCGAAGCTGGAACGCTGCTCACTTGTCCAAGTATCGATTCATGTACCGTAGTAACTAACTGATCTGTTAACCCTTACATGACGAAAAATGTTTATTTCATAATTTATTCTAAGATAAAATGGATTTTAAGAGCTGGAATTATATAAAATTCAAGTCTAGTGATTTATACAATTTCATAAAATTTTATTAAAAATCATGAAATTTTATAAAGTTCTAAAAAACTTCGTAAAAACTCTTATAATAGGCTCGCTAGTGAAACTTGCGGTAATGAATAGGCAATTTATAAATTTTCATAAAAATTGATTGAATCTTACACTTTCAAAAATTTTCATGTAAGAGCGGACACAGAGAACTTTACAACTTAATGATGTTAAACTTACGTCGTTATGACATACAATGATAGCATTAATGTTACGTAATATTGTAGTCTATACATTATGTCAGTTGTACGTAATATCTAAGTCATTTCCATGATATCATATAGAAGTAATAAACTTACATCAGTATGATGTCAAAATTATATCATATATTTTTACATCATAATTGGATCACAAGATAGGTCAATTTTACGTCAAATTAACGTAAAATAATGTGACATTCCTATGACTTATAAATGACGTCATATTAAAGTCATGTGTTCACTGGGTTCAAAATATTACCATAAAAATTTAAGAATATCGTATTGTACCAATCAATATTTACTAGGGACCATAGTAAATTTGAACATGCAACTGTTACATAAACATATATAATAAATTTTCGTAAACTGACAGAACAAAAACTGTTAGTGTACTTAAAACTTTTCATTATAGTTCCATAGTAAAATTTCTGTTGCTCAGTCGACAATAAAAATTTACAAAATAGTCTTACATTTAGTCACTTGTACTCAGTTTAAATTTAAAATTGTGACTATGAAATTTTCAAATGTCCCATAGTAAACGTATGCACGTCAGTCGCGACGCGCGGTCTTACATTTTTTCGTGCTGCTTTATTTTGTGAACATAAGTGTACAGACGCTATCAGTAGTGGTTAACAGTGTGTGAAAATTGCAATAAACATTAAGTTTCAAATAAATACTTATTAGTTCAAAAATCCATCAACACATCAATAATTAGTGAAATATTGTAAGATTCATAAATAATAAAGGCAATTAATAAAATATTTAAAAATTTACCGTGAAAAATTAAAATGTGAACAAACATTTGATGGTTAACCTGCAACTTTCACTTTCCTAAATGAAAATTAAGTAAGCCGACATCTAAAAATTTTTCGAATTTTTTTTTATTAAAAAAACAATTAAAAAAACAATTACAAAATAATTAAAAAAAATTTTCATTTGTAAAAAACTTCAAAAACTGAAAGTTCAATTTTTAAAAAATATTTTTTAGTTCTAATTTAATATTTTATTAAAAAAAAAAAAGTTAAGTTAGACGTTAACTTTATATTAGCCGTAATTTAATTATGTTAAAACTGTAATAATATTTAAAAGTAATGTATTGTGTTTATAATTATTTATAATAATTTCCATTTATTTATAATAAAATTATTTGTAATAAAATTAATTGTCAAAATAAATCCTATGTTCATACTAGGGTATGTTAGATATATTCATTAATTTTAAGAAATTATAAATTTTTGTTCTTAAGAACGGACTTGCATTGGCAAGGTACCGGCTTAAATCAGCTGTTTACCTCTTTCTGATTCTTACAAAATTTTAAACCAATTTTCACTAATATTTAGTGAGTAATTGTAAACTAGACATCTTGTTAAAGAAGTTTTTTGCTTGATAAATTTTGATAAATCGATAATATTAAAAAAATAAATCCCCCAAATTTGATCAATATTATAGAAAATAATCGTTTGTCACTGATTTAGTAAATGACTTTTAAATTACGTCAATATTATGTGCAATTACGACAAATTATTAATGTTAAATAATGACTCAGAAATGGGATCGGTATTACGTACGACCGTGACTTGTCACTGATGTAAACAAATGATATTAATCTTACGTCAAGATTACGTACAACCGTGACTTGTCGCTGATGTAAACGCTTGATGTTAAACTTACGTCAAGATTACGTACAACCGTGACTTTTCGCTGATGTAAACGCATGATGTTAAACTTACGTCATTATGACATACAATGATAGCATTAATGTTACGTAATATTGTAGTCTATACATTATGTCAGTTGTACGTAATATCTAAGTCATTTCCATGATATCATAAAGAAGTAATAAACTTACATCAGTATGATGTCAAAATTATATCATATATTTTTACATCATAATTGGATCACAAGATAGGTCAATTTTACGTCAAATTTACGTAAAATAATGTGACATTCCTATGACTTATAAATGACGTCATATTAAAGTCATGTGTTCACTGGGATAGTATCATTTAGAGCATTAAATTTTAGAAAGGTAAAAAAAATTTCAGGGGGTCATTCCATTTGAATTTAGAAAGAAAAAAAAGTTTTAAAAAAAGTGTGAGAGAATCTCTCTACACGATAGTTCTGAAGGGTTAAAGATAAATTTGGAAATTAATAGAAATGTACTTCAATGTTAAAGGAAAAAATTATAAAAGAACTTCCCTGAAATAGTAAGAAACTATTAATATAAACACGTAAATAAAGAAAATGGCTTATTAGTAAATCTGTAAGCTTGGCCAACTAAAGAAAAATAAATCTCTATTTTTGAAAATTTCTTTTACTGGAAATATTATTATTTGTTATAAATTAAAAAAATCTAAATAAATAAATAAATTTTTGTGTGATTAAAAACTCATTAATTGCAAAATTAATAAAAAAGTAATTTATATAAATGGATATCTTTTCAATATTTCGGTTAAATAAAAATAATTCTCACCTTATGGATAATATAATTTTCGGAAAAGCTTGGGTTTGTACTATAGTATTTAGGGTAATTAATAGAAAAATAATTATTCATTAATAAACATATAAATAAACGCCCTAACGATGTTATGGAATTTGGCAGAAATGGAAGTAAGTATTTTTAAAAACTTAAAAAAATTGATATTCACATAAACAGCCATCAATAAAAAGAGAAACAGTAAATGTGTAAATCTCTCAAAATGGAAATTTTTAACACTGAAAATCTCTAAAATACGGAAATCTTCAAAAATGGAAATTTTTTAAAATAAATAATTGTTTTCTTTTAAGAATTAGCGAGAATCACCAGCGGCTCTGAGAATTTCTTACCTAAAGGCAGGTATTGAGGATACCGAAAGCTCGACTACCAAGACATCTTCTACGACGGTTCTTGCGGAAAACGCTATAATACATTTTAAATCATCAGTTGTCATGCTGTGAGGTATCTAGCAAACCGAAAGCACGACTACCAAGACATCTTTCCCGACGGTTCTCGTGGAAAACGCTATAATACATTTTAAATAATTACACGGAGAGAAAAGAATAGATCTTATTCCTATGTTAGAATGGTAATCATTACTATGTTACATAGTAACGCAAATTTTTGGGAGAATCTTGTGCAAATTTGCTTATAAAAATCTTAGAAATTGAGATAAAGATATGAACAACCATTCATTCGTTGCAGAATTAAATTCTCAATATAATGAATTTGTTTTTTCATTTTTTTGGTCAAAATTTTAATTTGTTATTAACAAAAAACATAAATACAATAAAAAATTTCGGTTTTTCATAAATAACTCAATAACTAGAGGTGATATCAAAAATTGGAGAAAAGATCCTTAAAGAGGAGGAATATTTATGAAAAAAAAAAATTTCTGCATTTTTAAAATGTTGAAAATTTTTTTTTCAACTAAATAAAAAAAATAGAAAAAAAAATTGGCCCACTCTAGGATACTCGAGGATAATTGTAGAATTGATTGAAGTTTTTTTTGAGAAAAAAAAAATTTAGAACAACGAACTTCGAAATAATAACGATTATTTCATAGAAGCGATCATGTTAAATTTTTTTTATTTATTTTTTCAAAAAATTCAATTAAAAACAAAAATTTTGAAAAAAAAAAACGTCCCGAAAAGTCAATTTTTGAGAGAGTTATGGCTATTTCAAAATAAAAGAGCCATTTTTTTGAAAGCTTCATAACTTTTTTTGGGTTGGATAAAAAAATTTGAAAAAATTCTGAAAAACGTCTTTCATCGAGTAGAAAAAGATAAAAAATTTTCAGCGAAATCTAAAGGGGTAAGGTTCAAAAGTGGTCGATTTGGCATGGAATACTCCATATATATATATATATATATATATATATATATATATAGAGGTGATATAAAAATATAAACTTTTTTAATTTGAATCAGTTTTTAATTTCCAAACTATAGCTCCTATAGACTCCAAATTTAGTGAGAGTCTTTTATATGTAATATAAGAATGATCTAAGAGCGGATTTTACAACGAATCACCTCCAATAAGGTTCGTGAGGGTGGGTGTTAACAATAAAAAATCTTAATTTCGAAATATAGCTTCCAAAAATTTTAAATATGCTAGGAATCTTTTATTATTTATGTAAAAATCATCTTAAAATGTATTTCCATAAAGTCTGCTTCCCATAGGAATTTCGGGGGTAGGTGTTAAAGTCTAAAATTTTAATTTCCAACCTGTGCCTTCTACAGACTCAAAATTTGGTGGAAATCTTCGTGTATGTGAGGATATTAGTGTATTTCTGTACAACAATCGTCTCTTTGGCAGCGGAGAAAAAGTCGTTGTAAGATTTCCAAAACTTAACTTTACATGTAGCTGTCCAGTCAACGGACTAGGAATTTTACATTCATTTTATTTTGCAGATCACATAACCGATAAATTCTTTTATTGCGGGATTGCGGAAATGTAGCAGATTGAAATAAATGCATTTTCCGAGCACTTGAGATGTGGAAAAGAAATTTAATTACTTATTTCAATAGAATTCATAAAAAACATGAACAATTAATTTTATAAGAAAAATTGATGTTAGGGAGAAAATATTAGTTAACAGAAAATTTGTCGCACTTGAAGCTAGACAGATTTCAGCCACTTATGAGACTTGCATAGACTTTAACTAAAACTTTCAATTCTCATTTTAAATTATTTTCTTCGTGCCAATTATTATTAATTTTTGTAAGAAAGCGACGGAAATGTTATAATGATTGCACATTAGAAGTTACAATAAACATTAGCTAAAATTACAAAAAGCCATTCGGCAGCCGAAATGGGAGTAGATTTCATGAAAATGAATGTAAAAAGTGATAGAACTGATAGAAGAAAATAATAGAAGTTTCACAGAGAACGATTTTTAAAATTTTCAAACCACAACGATAAGTTTTGGATGAAGTTTGGTAAAACGAGTGCAACAGCAAATTTCATATATAGCATAGCGGAATAGACCATGATTTGAGACTACACATATAATATGATACTCAAATTGAAGCTTATTTAAAGAGCTTTCAGATAAAATTTACATAAATTCGATAAGTTATCCCATTCAAAAGTTATACGAGTAAGAAAGTGAAAAAATATGAATTTTTTTGATTTTGAAAATTTTAAAACCCTGGCATTTCTAAATTACTTGACCGATT
>JZSA01001127.1:0-41762 GCA_000956155.1 Cotesia vestalis
TTATATATATATATATATATATATATATATATATATATATATATATATATATATATAAACTTTTGAACCATATGCATTTTCCGACTCAGCTCAAAGAGTATAGTCGAAATATAGCAAAATTTTTCAAAAGTTCCGTCATGAGGACCAATGCAATAGTTAGATTTCTATGAAATCTACTAAAAATCACATGGATAAAACATATAGGCTAATTCGATGGAATTCTGAATTTGTGCAAGGTTAAACAATATCGATAGTTACAGTTCCTCTTACAGGGCGTATTTACTTTTATAAAAAAATATTAAAAAAAAAAAAGAGAATTATGAAAATATGAAAAAAAAAATAAAAAAAATAAATAAAAATGAAACATAAAATTTAATTTGTTTTTTTTTTCAATTCGCCCAACGAAGCGGGAGGGAAGAGGCTAGTAATCGTATTTGATTAATTGTTTATGATTGTATATAATTATTAAAAAAATGGTGCATCTAATTGAATATTATTATATACAATCATATATAATTATAGATGATCATATATAATTATGAATAAATGATACATAATTACACATAAATAATAAATAATTATATTTAAGTATATGCAATTATATATAAATATTTAACCCAGGTAAATTTTGTAGGAATCATTTATTTCTCATATAGAGATCATCTAAAAATAGATTTTAAAAAATTGTACTACCGATAGAGATTACGGTGGTGGGTGTTAAAATATTAAATTTCTGTTTCTAAATTTTAACTTTTAAAGACTCCAAATTTAGTAGGAGTGTTCGTGTATGATGTCAAGTTCGGTTAGGAATTGATTTTCTCGAATTACTCCAAAAAGGATTGCAGGCGTGTTAACATTGAAAATATCTCATTTAAAAACAATAGTTTTTGTGGACTGGAGCTTTTGTTGGAACCTTTTATTTATCATGAAGAAATCATCTCGAATAGGATTTTACGAAATTCTTTCCCCACGTAGGAGTATGAGAGTGAAAATTGTCAAAAAATTCATATTTTTCAAATACAATTTCTACAGATAGAAAATTTGATAGTATTTCAAGATGAACAGGTAATTACTGGGATGGCCTGCAAGGTCAACGGATTTCAACAGTTTTATTTTTTAATAATTATATTTCCTTCCAACAATTGTCTCTTTGGCAGTGTCAAAAAATGCATTGTAAGGTTTCTAAAATTTAACTTTACATGTAGCTATTCAGTCAACGGACTAAAAATTCGACATACATTCAATTTTTGCTGATCACATAACCGATAAATTGTTCTTCTTACCATACGGGATGGCGGGAACGTAACAGATTCAAATAAATGCAATTCCTAAACACGAGATGTAAAATAGAAATTTGTCTACTTATTTGATAGAATTCGAAAAAAACATGTACAATTAATTTTCTATGAAAAATTGATGTCACGGAGAAAATTTTGATTAAGAACATAGTTCTTTGCACTTTAAGCTAAGCAGATTTCAACTTTACTTCAGAGACCTGCAATTACTTTGACTGAAACTTTCAATGCTTATTTCAAATTTTTGTCTTCGTATTAATTATTATTTATTTTTGGGGAAAAAAGCCACGGGAATATCATAATGTTTGCACATTAAGAGTGACAATTAAATATTAGCTAGAATAATTACTTGGATAGAAGGTACAGGTCAATTCGATGGAATTGGAAATCTGTGCAAGTCAAAACAACACTCCAATTAAATTTCAAGTTTAAATCTAACAATACAATTCTATGAAATGCTCAGAAGAGCGGACGGGTGAAAGCTAGTTGTTATCGGTTCAAATAAAATAATTGAAAGCTTATTTAATTTATAAATATTTAAGCTTTCGATATGTGATTTTATTTATTTGAATTATTAATAAAATCACATATAAATTTATATTTAAATGCAGGTAAAATAAAAACACTAGTAGTTGACCGGATTCATCCAGTACATTGATCGGAATGTTCCAGTAGTTGACCAATTATCGAATATTGGTTATTTTTTGAACTTGAATTAGTTTTTTCTGTTTAATGTATAATGTTTTTATACCTAAATCAGATTAGTATTATTAGTGATCAAAATTAGTTTAGTTTAGAATAAAACTAATAATAGTAAAAACGTAACAGATTAGTAAATTAAACTTAGATTTAACAATGACAATTAAAAATGTTAATTTTCATGATTTTTGATAGCAAATGATCTGGTTTCACAAAATACTACGAATTTTTACAATTTTTCTTTGATAATTATTGAATAACGTACAGTCGAGGTTAAATATTTGGCAAGAGCGCGTGCAATTTAACACGATGCCGTGATGCAAACCGCGTGGATAAATTCGGCTGGAAAAAGAACGTGGGTAACAAAGGATAAAAACTGTAATATCATAAATGATATATCAAGGATGATTATTCTTGTTTATGCTCGATTCATACCTGAGTTCAGCACTAGTCTCTCCACCAACATTAGACGCTATACATTGATACACTCCACTATCCGACTGAGTGACAGCTTCAATAGCTAATACTGGCCCAAGTAATCTTGTTCTTGGGCCTGACATAACTGGCATTTGCTCAGCTCCTGTTTGTGCATACCATCTGTAAATGGAAATAAAAATATAGCCATAGAAATTATATTGATTGAAAATTTTTAAATTTTAATTACACTATAATTCTGAAATAGACAGCTTCATCATTCAACTTCTACAACACAATTTTTTTGTGATTTTTAAAAAAAGTCTGAATGTATTGTCAGTTGAATTATAGAAAATCGAGTTTTCATGAGATGTCTTTTTTTGTTTTCTAGAAGTTAAAAATATCGACTCACGCGGATATCCTTTTAGAAGTATTCAGAATAGCATCCTAGCACTTCAAGATATCGAAGCAAGATCTAATAAAAACTCAATTTTCTAAAATTCGACTCAAATCAATAATTTCCCAATTTTTTGAACTTTTTAATTTTTTCAAATAAAGAATGTCATTTGTCTAAGGTAGAGGAACAACATAAGAAATATCGTTCTAAACCAGCAGCAGGCCTATAAATAAACAGGCTATAAGCCTCTTGATAATAGAGGAAAATAATTGGTATGTTGTCGTGGCTCTAATATTAACAACAGATTGGGTATCCATGAAATATTTTGTCTACTTTAGTTCGTGGTGTCTAGCATTAATTTGAGAACCTATCAGAGTACTGGTAGTTCCGTAAGTTAAAACGCGTTATACATATACTAGTCCAGTCGGCGTGGAAAAAAAAAGGGGTTTGTTGGCAACTTTTCGACAAAATGGTCCGATTTTGAATTTTTTTTTTTAAAATACTCAGAAAAATATTCTTAACATTTGTGTGTATGTGGGAAGTGTTGCTTTTTTTTTGTTTAAAAAATAGCGTTTTAGCGTTGAGCTTTAAATTAAAATATCTCGGAAACTACGCAAAAGTAGTCGAGACATATAGCGTATGAAATTTAGAGAATTAAATAAGGCATAAAATGAGCCAAACCGGAAGTCTCTACGACTAATAGTTTACGAGATATTAATTTTTTAATCAAGAAAAGCGCGGTTCCGCTCGAGCGCTTATAAACAAATAGCTGTAACTCCGCAAAAAATCAATCGATTTATTTTTTTTTTTTTTCAAAGCTTTTACTGTCTATTATGAGCAAAAAAATTGGCTAAGCTCAAAAAAATTTTTTTGAATTTATATAAATAATTTTCAGTTTTTTTTATTTATGCAATAAAAAATAGTTAAAATAAAAAAAAATAAACTTTTTTTGCATGAATAAATTTTTTCGGCAATAAAGAATCGACCTGAAAAAAAAAATTTTAAAAGTTCACGACACGATAGGATATCTTTACGATTCCTGAAATTCTGAATCGATTGATACCTATTTTGTGGAAATGAATTTTTTTTTGTTAACTAACTATTTGTTTAAACAAATGATAAATGTGTTTGTAAAAAAAGTTCCCTACACGATAGGATATCTATCCGATTCATGAAATTCTGAATCGATTGATACCTATTTTGTGGAAATGAATTTTTTTTTGTTAACTAACTATTTGTTTAAACAAATGGTAAAAATTAAAAAAAAAAAGTTCCCCATACACTAGGATATCTTTACGATTCATGAAATTCTGAGTCGATTGATACCTATATTGTGAAATCGATTTTTCAAAATCTAATTAAGACTTAGAAAAAAATAGAAAAATTTACAAGAAAAAATAAAAAAATGAAATTACTCCGAGTTTCTGAGCGACCGCTTACTATTGTTATTATTCGCCTCACATTATCATTATTTCC
This sequence comes from Cotesia vestalis, assembly GCA_000956155.1. Lineage (NCBI taxonomy): Eukaryota > Metazoa > Arthropoda > Insecta > Hymenoptera > Braconidae > Cotesia > Cotesia vestalis. The sequence goes on from JZSA01001127.1 coordinate 4,282, forward strand.
CCCATTTTTCTCCGTCAGCGGTTTGAGGGGAATGGCGCATGCTTAATGCCTCGGGTCCCGACATCGAAACCCCGTAGAGCTCATATTTTTTTAAACTAGTACACTGTAATTTTGTATTAAAAAAATTTTTTTTTCAAAATTTTTTCTTTCAGGTCGATTTTTTATTGCCGAAAAAATTTATTCATGCAAAAAAAGTTTATTTTTTTTTATTTTAACTATTTTTTATTGCATAAATAAAAAAAACTGAAAATTATTTATATAAATTCAAAAAATTTTTTTTGAGCTTAGCCAATTTTTTTGCCCATAATATACAGTAAAAGCTTCAATTAAAAAAAAAAAAAAAATAAATCGATTGATTTTTTGCGGAGTTACAGCTATTTGTTTATAAGCGCTCGAGCGGAACCGCGCTTTTCTTGATTAAAAAATTAATATCTCGTAAACTATTAGTCGTAGAGACTTCCGGTTTGGCTCATTTTATGCCTTATTTAATTCTCTAAATTTCATACGCAATATGTCTCGACTACTTTTGCGTAGTTTCCGAGATATTTTAATTTAAAGCTCAACGCTAAAACGCTATTTTTTAAACAAAAAAAAAGCAACACTTCCCACATACACACAAATGTTAAGAATATTTTTCTGAGTATTTTAAAAAAAAAAAATTCAAAATCGGACCATTTTGTCGAAAAGTTGCCAACAAACCCCTTTTTTTTTCCACGCCGACTGGACTATACATATTTTTGCAGGGATCAGTTGACGGTGGGATAAGATGACGGGGATCAATCATCGTGGTATCAAATTTCGGGGATCAATTATCGAGTCACCATTCAAGTGATAACCAGAGAGGGAAATACCTACGTAACTCCGGCTAAGAACTTTCTGGATGTTTGTATTACTGATCTAATAATCACCAACCTCACATCTAATGGAAAGATTAACACAGCAGACTATGAATGTGACCATAGAGCCCTGCTCTTTACAATAGTCCTACCAAACTATACGCAACAAGACCACATCCCGAAGCCACGTGGTAACATCCGAGCGATTAAATCGAAGAAGTTCGAGAAAATAGCCAAAACCAACTACACGCAAGATATTCCAGCAGATTGAAATCTATCAATACCTGAGATTGATAGTAACATCATCGTTTTTATATCAACTCTCGTATCAGCAACGAACGATTCAGCTCTGATTTTGAAAAAAAATAATGGAATACTTAAATACCTGAACATTAGAATCAAATCCCTACTACAAAATAACAGAATGTTAGAGGACTTAAGTCTTAATAATGTAATGTATTATATAGCTCTTCTATCATTGATTATGATGTTTACGTATTCACTAAAACTTGGCTTAACAGTAGTATTTTCTCCTCAGAGTTATTTGATTCTAATCTTTATAATGTTTTTAGATGCGATCGGCGTGAGGCATTCAGGAGATCAGGTGGTGGTGTATTAATTGCCTGCAATACATCTATACAAGTCCAATGTAATAATCTGGATCATTTAATTGAACATTTCCCACAAATTGATGTGGTAAGCGTAACTGTTGGCGTGAATCCTGCAATTAATATTATAGCACTGTACGTACCGCCTGATCTGCATATTCAAGTCTACTCGGACTTCCTGGATGCCTTATCAACCCACCGCACTGTGGATGAAGGGGAGCTTGTAGGTATTCGTGATTTTAATTCACCTTACTTCTATTCTTATTTCAATAATGGGTATGTATGTGCCAAGGCTGAAATAATACACTCATTTTCATGCTTCCTTAAATTAACACAATATAATAATGTCCTAAACTCAATTGGTAGGCTACTAGACTTAGTATTTGGCACCATAGAAGGTGTTATTATGATTAATAATAAACCTCTTCTCAAACTTGACTCTTACCATCCAGCACTGTCAATATCATTACAAACAATTATAAATTGTGGTAAAAATATTACTAAAGTCCCAGTTAGTAAATACAATTTTCATAGATACGATAAAGGTTTACTTATAGATGCTTTTGGCAGTATAAACTGGGACTTAATGAATAATCTACCTCCGGAAGATATGTGTAAAGTTTTCTACCAGCTTGTAGAATCAGCCTTTGATAGGTCGCTGCCTAAAGCTGGTGCATATTCTAAACAGGAAAATTCTAATTATCCTGTTATTGGCCCTTTGGGCCGTTGGGTTTTAATAAAAGAAATAAATAAATAAACAGCAAAGCCATCAAGTTACTGCACATAGCCCAAAGCTCACCAAACAACAATAAGCAAGATCACATTTTACGCCTCAACACAACAATTAATCTCATCAATTCAGACCTGAGAAAAGAGTTCAACAAATCCGTAGCTGACTATTGGAAAGATCAATTGAAACAAATAAACTACAAAGATCCAACAGCATTCTTCCTGAAAATAATTAGACTCCTGAGAAATAAAAAATTAATGGCAATATAAATTGACGTATAAAAACAATATACCTGGCAGTCAAAAATGGAGCCATAGACACAAAGCTGCAGAGATCAATGACGAATATATAATCAGTGATCCAGTAGATAAGCTCAATATCATCGGTGAATTCTACCAAGCAACCAACGCTCCACAGTATCTAAATAACAACACTAGACTCAGAGATTTGGTTGATGTCAAAGCCGAGAATATGAAAAAGCTTCTTGCAGATAGACATGCTAGTGGGTGCCACTTATACAAACTTCAACAGCAATAACAGTGCACTTAACCCTTCCAACGAAGATATTACAGATCAACCTTTTACCAACATAGAGCAACTAACCAAAATCTTGAAAAATTGCCAAGCAAAACTTCTAGCGGTCCTGACGAAATACCTTCAATAATATTAAGACATCTACCTCCGAAAATAATTAGAGCTCTGCTCATAATATTTAAAAACGCCACCGACCATGCTTACTTTCCTGTCTCATGGAAATTCGCCGAAGTCTTGCCAATTTTAAAAAAAGATAAATATCCGAGCAAGGCAACAAGTTATAGACCAATCAGTTTGACCTCCAACTTGAGAAAAGTCTATGAAATTGTTATAAACAGCCAAGTAATCAATGTTTGTACTGACAAAAAAAAATAATTCATAACGTACAATTTGGTTTCAGAGCACAACACAGTACCACGCATGCTATCCTGAAGGTAATTGACATCATCACGAAGCACAACTTATAATCTTCGAATAGCAGTCACACTGATTGATCTCGAAAAAGCTTTCGATTCGGTATAAATTGATGGACTCATTTTCAAATTAACTAAGCTAGACTTCCCGCTATGGATTTTACTCTTAATTACCGACATGATCCTCAACAGATCCTTCTAAACCTGGAATGGAACCAACCTTTCCACGAAGAACTACATAGTCCTAGAAGGACTACAGCAAGGCACAGTCAACTCGCCAATTCTCTTCAATATCTTCACGATGTTGTAATGGAATGATCGTTATCCGGTAAAGGCTCTATTATCCGCACTAAGTTAGTTATCGACATATCACAACGCGCTGTGATCTTAAACCCTCGTAACCGTAGCTTGAAGGTATTAAATGAGGCCCCAAGGTGGAGAAGCCGGCGTAGTGGTAGTAGGGAGAGCAGAGGAAGCAAGAAAGGAAGATCAAAATTTGGTAAGACTCATTGTGACTGAGTGGCTCGACTGGACGACACGCAAATTTCTCCAAAACATCTAGCAAAGATAATTATTTTTATTCTGCTTAACCAACGTGGAACAAAACAACAACACTTCATGAATTTAATGCTTGCTAGGCCAAATATCAGCTTGCGTAAATCAATCTTAACTAGTGATAATTTTTAATGCTGATTTGCGGTAACAGGCTATATATATATCCAGGGAGCGAGTGATGGTGACCAGAGTTTTGCCGCCAAATTGAGAATACCTCACCGAAGGAAAATTCACACCAGTACCCGAAGACGAGGAGTTGCAACTCACCGTGAGAGTGCAGATAAAATTATAAAAACTCCAGGTACAAATAACGAGTCTTAATTATTCTTCGAGACTGCGGCATCAGCCAGGCCTCGTGTCGGCTGATGGTCACCGCCATTTCGTGCTCGGTCACAATCGTTAGCTTTTAGAAATGAAATTTGAAATAAATTATTAAATAATTAATTAATAAATAATATTAGAACCTGTTCTGGGTTATTAATTAATTTATTTAAACGAAATAATTATTCCGCGTTAGATTATAGATTAGAACACATGGGCCAATCTGAGTTAATATCACCAGGAAGAATTTCGGTTTATTAATCTTAGATTTCAATGTCATGTGTAAAATTTGATTATTGGTAATTGTGTTATTAATAATTTGGCTTAAGCCAGTGTAAAGAAAATTTCATAAAGGGTCTAATTAAATTATTTAAGATAGAAATTTATTTAACTTTAGAAAATCACGCGATAAATTATTCAGGACAATAATTTAATAATTTGTCACAATTAAAATAAAACTAGAGTCAGGAAATAAGCATTAGAATTATTAATGAAATAATTAGCTTAAAATTACAAATTCAGATACTTGTCAAATTTCGTCAAAAAACTAACATAAAAATTCAACCTTGAAAAAACTCACAATCTTGAGAGAGTCGGTCATTTTATCACGCGCTAAAACTCAATATGAAACCTCTCAACGTCACAACTAAATTCTTTCGCCTTACAATGAAATAACATTTGTGCAAATTTCACGTTCACGAAGAAAATAAAATTTAGTTAAATTTACCGCTGATAAATGGATTGAATAAAATGATTTGGATTGAATAAAAGTTATTTAGGCAATATTAAGATTATTTCATTATTGGATATTAATTAACTAACTTTGACTAAAATAAATGGATTAAAATTTATATAATAAATTACCGGACGTAACAAATAGGATTAATTCAAGATACGAAGACCTCTTGTATTAAATAATTATTTTTGTAATATTAAGAACGCAGCAGTAATTGAGTAATTAGGAAAATTATAATTAGAAATTAAAGGAATGTTAATTAGGATATGAGAATGGAAATTATTTTATTAGTTGAAAATAATTTATTGTATTATTGTTAATGGAAAATAGTGTGGGTGCGTGTGAGTAAAGGGGCTACCTCGGTTTCATGATATACTCCTCTGGCTTCGAGGTAGTTCTCTAAGAATAACGTGAAGGTTTGGAGGACAGCGTGCGCTGTGTGGACAGCGTGTGTCGTAACGTGAGTGTCCAGCGCAGTGACGTGAGAGTCCGTGAGGCCACGTGAACTAAGTTAGAGTAGCGTGAGGGCCCAGGGAACAGCGCGAAGTAGATAGAGTAGTGTAAGAGTCCAGTGGACAGCGGGCACTACAGCCACATGAGGGTCCAGCTGGACAGCGCGAAATATACCGTGTGAAATACACCGTATACACACCTCAAAACGTGATGAACTCTGATGAAAACTCGATTTTTGAAAAGTAAGATAAAACCAATAACTTCTCGTTTTTTTTTTTTTTTTTTAACGGAAATTCGAAATTACGGAATTTCGAAGATTTTTATTTCCAAAAAAATGGCGACCGATTGAAAATTTTCTCACTATTCTTTGTTTTTTTCTTGTTTTAACCCGACTAATATAGTCTTCAAAATCAAAATTTTCAAAATTTCGTACTTGCGACGATAACTACATCCTTACTGATTAAAAAGCAATTTGGGTTTTTACTTTCAGATGATCCGTTTTTTAGTTATCAATCCAACCATGGAGGGGGAAATTTCTTCCAGTGTTCTTACAAGATTGTTAATAACTTAGTAATACTTAAATATTTTCTAATAAAAATTTAGGGAAATAATTTTTAATGTATCCTTAATAAAATCAAAAAAATCCGATCCCCAAATTCCTTTATTTTCCCTGACAAAAAATTCCCAAAAATCACCTTTTCTTTCGAACGTCACAGTGGTGTTCCCCCTTAACTTACACAATAGGTCTCCGAACCAAAAAGAGAAAAGTTCTTCTTGAAGTAGTTCACTCAATCCTACTCTATGGAGCGGTAATATGGATAGATATTTTGAAGCCGAAGATCTATTGGTGAAAAATAGCACAGTACAACGAATAGGAGCCCTCAAGGTGACCTTCACCTATAGCACGATCTTCGAAGGTGCTGCACTTGCTGTCCAAAAGCGGATGAATAGCTTACCTGATCCCGAACACCAAAACCTGGCTTACCCGAAATCACGGTGAGGAGGATTTCTATCTGACCCACTTGCTCACGAGCCATTGCTCGTTCATTGCATACTTACGCAACTTAAATCTTCAATACACTCCGATATGCAAGAACTGCCCAGGCAAAACCGATGACATGGTTTTCGAGTGCGGACACTAAAGAAACCATCGAGCCAACACAAACGTAACTGTATACAAGATTTTCAACTTTGCGAGCCTAGTAAACTAAATGACACAAAGAAAAGACTACTGGAATTAAATCGCAGCCTACGCGCGGCGACTTTGAATGAATGACTTGAGTGACGTTTAAAATTTTTTATTTTCCAGAGAAAAGTTAGTGAACACTAGCGGACGTCGTAAGACGCAGCACGGGCTCGATTGCAGTAATACTAACGCGGTGCCAATCCAGTCTTCTTTGCACTAAGTGCGGTGAATAAGGGAAAGGGGCTGTTGGAGGGTGAAATTCCCACACTATCGACTATCATTTTTCGGTGCCTCTAAAAAATTTTCCCCTTCAGGAAGAAAAAAACCACTCACACAGAGCTTCTTAAGACTTTAAAACATGGACATCTAATGAGAACTCCATTCTTTCAAATCGAGGTGAAATCAATAAGTTCACAATTTTTGAAAATTATTTTCATAGCCAGAAATTGAAAAAAAAGCAAAATAAAAATGAAAAATTAAGGAAACGTAATCATTATTCTGTAATTTTTAATTCATTACTGGAAAGTTAATTCTGCTTCTGTTAATCTTTCATTAATTTTAAGCTGTTTAATATTAAGATATGTTAATAAATAACAGACACCTATAATCCGCTGATGGGCAAGCTTTAGCTACGCAAACCATTGATGTAGATTCATCTTGAGAAATGTACATAACTCCAGAATGTTCTAAAATGATAGGAGGTAAGACTCCTCTGTGATCTGAAACAAAAAAAAATAATATTAGTTTACACATAATGCAATGTCATCTAGAATAACTTAAGAACTGTAATATTACATCTCAATTATTTTCATTATCTGTTAAAAAACCATTAGTAGTAAATTGATTAAAAATCTAATTGTTTTAGTTTTCCTCATGACGGAACTGTTGAGAAATTTTGCTGTTTTCTCAAATCTCAACAAGCTAGTTGAGAAAATATATATAGTTCAAAAATTTGTAGATGTATGTATACATACATACACGATGAAACGCGACCTCCCGAGTCGAAATTTAAGTCGTAGATTCAACGTTTTGAACGTTCAAATCGTAAATTCAACGTATTGGACGTTGAAATCGTAATTTGAATGTATTGAACATTAAAAACGTTAGTTGAACGTATTCAACGTTTTGTGAGCGTAAATCAAACCGATAAGGAGTGAAAATAAGTAATATCAAAACTATTCAGATAACTACATGCTTTCAAATGGAAGTACGATAAAAATTATTTTTATAATTCTGTTAGGGAGAATTTCAGTTTTTTGGTTGAAATTCTACCATCTATTCAATGAAAATACTTAGTCCGAATTATTTATTTGTGGAATGGTTTCCAATAAGTTTTCAACGATCTCAAAATATCGAGATTGGATGAGACTTTGACTCTCAAAAATCAATCTCAATTTAATAACTTCCTTAATTCCAATCATCTGTGATTTTATTAGTTGATTGAATAAGCAAGTAGCTAAAAATGAACTCAATCAAATCTTTAGGAAAAGCTTTTAGCTAAATTTATTGTCTTGTTTCCAAATTTGAGGAAAATATGAAAGTTTTAGACATGTATTAAAAATATAAACTAGTTGAACTATAACTTTTTTGGGAAGATTTTTTGAAATATTATTTATTATGTTATCATGACCTGGTGCTTTATTATTTTCAACTTTTTTAATAGCTTTTCTTACTTCCTGAGGATTTGTAAATATGATATCATTTAAGTCTATTTTAGTTTTAAGAATATTATTGTATGTGTTGTTTACTTGTTTTTCAGTAGCTCTGTCACTCATATTTCTAGTAAGATTATGTGTTTCTTTGAAGACATCAGCGATAGCCTCGGCTTTAGATTTGTCATCGTATACAAGACCTTGTTTCGAATAAAGTATTGGGATCGTATTATCAGATTTTTTCCGCATTTTAATCGCATTCCAAAGCGTATGATTCTTAATATTTAAAGTTTTTAACCTGAACTCTATTTGTTTATTGTGGTATTCTTTTATACTGTGTCGTACATCTTTAACTAAACTAAGATTTTAATTTTATTTGTAATACACTAGTCACAAAAATTAAGGGATATAAAAAAAATTCCAAATTTTTGGGTGATTTTCAACAAGCTGTAACTCCGAGGAAAATGGTCGTACAGAAAAAATAAAAAAGGCAAATTGTAGCTCCAAGTGTTTAAATTTCAGATATGACCATTAAAAATTTTTGTCATGTCCAGGTCTAGAGAAATCCTAAGAAAACTGCCGGAAAAAAATTTTTCTAAATTTTTTCTCGTCTAAAAAAAGGTCCACGGGCTTCAAAAAAATTTTTTTGATTGTTTTGTTCAAGAGCTCTTTTAGAAAATTTAATACTCTTTAATTTGGCGTATTCAAAAAGCCTGTACGACGATTTGCCGCGGAGTTATCGTCAATCAAAGCAAAAAAGTTCTTTTTGACTTTGATATTCAATAACTCCGGAAATAATGATCGTACAGGAAATCGAAGGAGGGTTTTGAAAACTGCACGATATTCTCTATAAGAAAATGTAACCATCTATTAGAAAAAATTTTTTGAATTGAAAACTCGGACTGAAAAAAAGATCATGGGTATTCTGTATTAACAACTAAACATGTCAAATCAATTGATTGTTTTTTTTTTTTTTTGTACCAAATATCTATGAATTTTAATGCAATTTTAATAATTTAGATGAAAATATTATAATTGATATGTTATTATCGATTAATTAATGAAAGCTTTTATTTACATAATAATATAAAAAAAAAACCTGTACATTTATATTTTAAAAAATAATTATATTTTAACTAGATGTAATAAGCCGAGAGAAGTATTCAATGTACGGATGGTACACTGGTATAAATGGAAGACAAAAGTACTCTGTAAATCGTCAAATAAATTCGAAAGACTTGTTACTTTGGACGATAATACTTATGTAGTAGCCCAGAGTAGTTCAATGATTATTATTAAATCGAGTAACAGCGTTAAATTCATCATTATTGGTGCTGTGACTGTACTGACATTAATAACAATTATTGGGCTTATACTCTCGGAAAAATTGGCGAGAAAACATCGCAGACGCAACAGAAGATTATAATCGACTTATTTGTATTTATTAAATAACTTAATTGTTAACTTGACAATTCCTATTTATATTTATTAAATTAAGTTTATATATCTATGTATAGATTTTTTTTTATATATCATTAAAATTATTTAAAATCACAGAACATTTACTGTCGTGTAAATGTTTATTTTAAAATTAGTACGTCAATTTGATTATTTATTTATTGATATTTGGACGCAATATTTAGTAAATAAATTATTTAAATAAAATAAATTATTTTTAAAATAAAATACAATTTAAATATCATCCATGAAATAATGACAACTATTGTCATTAAACGTACGCGGTTTTTCTCTGAGTTGGCTTATAAATTCAACTAAATGTTTATAATAATCTGTTTGAACCCACGTTTCATTGTGCGTACCGCCTTCAATAGTTAATAATTTTTTGTAATTACATTTACATTTGTTATAAAGTTCAGTCATCATATGTGGCGGTACCAGAGTATCCGCAAGACCGGATATAAATAATGTTGGCACATTTAAAGACGCAACTTTGTCGGTTGACGTAAATTTGTTTTTGTAACAAATAAGTGGTAAATATTTTATTATTTTGTATCCAATTAAAACAGAGGCCATCTCTGGAATACTTGTAAATGTGTTCTCTAATATAAGGCACCAAATTCTTTGTTTATTATAATTAGCAGCCAAGTCGATAGCTACTGCTCCTCCTGAAAACATAAAATATTTAATAATAGGAACGATTTATTACATTGATTTTTCTTTTAAAATTGAGATAACATACCCAGTGATCTACCAAATACAATAATTTCATTGGTATTAATATCATTACGGCTTAATAAATAATCTAGACCAGCTTGAGCATCCATGTAAAGACCAGATTCCGTAGGTGTGCCTTGTGAAAAACCATAGCCACGATATTCTAATACTAATATATTACACTTAACTTTATGATATAATCCTGATACATTGATGAGCCTGTAAACAATTAATTAATAATTATAATGTTATAAATAATTATAATTATTTATTTGTAAAGAAACGCCCTCGGCAATTGACAACAATATGATTACATTTTTATGTATAGAATGTTTAGTAATAATGATTTTATACGAAACATAGCATCTGCAAAGAGAAGATAAATTTTAAAAATTTAAGAAATTAAAAAAAAAATCTTTAATTTAAAAGAAAAAATTATAAAAAAATTTGAAAGAAAAGAAAAACATAATATGTCTGATAGTTTATAATCACTATTTGTACACCTGGAATGTTATTATTTTAGAATCGCCCTTTTTGTTTCACTTTTTATTGCACGACTCATGATGCGAAGCATCAGAGAGTGCTTTACGATCGAAAAGTTTTTTTCGCCTTATTTTGGCGGCTATTTTTATTATTATAGCCTTGTTAGTTCACGGAATCAAGATATTTTGCATACTATTGTCGAGATAATTTAATGGAGATTAATTCCATACTTTTTAAAAATTGATTTACTGCAATAGAATTTGAAAAAAACACCAAAATAGGTCAAAAAATTTTCCTGTCCGTCATGTATGAAACCCCGGAAACACTGTAACTTGTGAAAAAATCCACTATTTGAGTTAAATTTTTTTTTAAAAAATTCTAATCGACAATTGTAGGTCACTGAATGCGAATGATTAATTAATTCAGTGTCGTTTAATTGCAATTAATAAAAAACTAAAACTACAAGACTGTATATCTATATATATATCCATATAAAATTAACATGGATGGTGATATATCTATATCTATAGATATTATGTACATTTTATTCCACCAGGGGCGCCTGTGCATCACTTTGCTAGTTATTTTTTTTTTTAATTTTTTTTTCTTTTTTTAATTTACTGCTATAAAAATTAGTTGCATGTTTATGCACTACTTTTTTAAGCTCGGGAATGTTAGCTGACTCATAAAGTTTTTTATTAGATATATCATGTTCTGAATTTTGTATTATTTGAAGTCTATTACAATTAGTATCACTAGTATTGCTCCATATTGGGCACGTGTACAATATCACAGGTCTAATGCACATTTTGTAAACTATTAATTTGTTAATTACAGAGACTTTGCTGTTGCGACAGATCAATGGATATAAGATAGAGATCGCTTTTTTAATTATACTATTCACATGATGTTTAAAATTGAGTTTAGTATCAAGAATTAATCCAAGAAATTTCGCTTTATCCGTTAACTTAAGTGTTTGATCGTTCATTTGAATAGATTTAGTAATCTTATTCTTCTTGTGGCTAAATATCATAATCTCTGTTTTTTCGACATTAATTTTAATTTTCCATTTATTGTAGTATTCTTCCAGATTATCTATGTGTAATTTTAGTTCACGCAAAATAATATCTGTTTTAAATAAGGACTTAAGGATACCCGTATCATGGGCAAAGAGCGTGGTCGCAAGATTTTGATCTCTGGGAATATCATTTATGTACAATAAGAACAAAATCAGTCCTATTATAGAGCCTTGTGGAATGCCTGCAGAGATTGATCTACAAGTACTTATTGCATTTCCAACACGGACAAAAAATTTTCATTGGTATAAATAGCTTAGGATAAATTTAACGATATACATCGATATGTTATACATTGTTAGCTTACGAATGAGAGCTTTATGCCACACTGAGTCAAAAGCTTTCTCGATATCAAGGAGCAGTAGACCTAAGCTTCGGTTTTTATTGAAGTTGGTACCAATAAAGTCAGTGACTCGTGCTAATTGTTGAACGGTGCTATGATTATTTCTAAAGCTGAATTGCTCAGGGATAAGAACCCCTCTTTGATCGAGAAAGCTCCTGACACGTGTGGTTACAATAATTTCAAGTAGCTTGCCTAGTGTGGGCAGCAGACTTATTGGTTTATAGTCTTGTGGGAAAAGGGTACTTTTATTGGGTTTTTGGAATGGTAGGATATTGTCTTGTTTCCAAATTTGAGGAAAATATGAAAGTTTTAGACATGTATTAAAAATATAAACTAGTTGAACTATAACTTTTTTGGGAAGATTTTTTGAAATATTATTTATTATGTTATCATGACCTGGTGCTTTATTATTTTCAACTTTTTTAATAGCTTTTCTTACTTCCTGAGGATTTGTAAATATGATATCATTTAAGTCTATTTTAGTTTTAAGAATATTATTGTATGTGTTGTTTACTTGTTTTTCAGTAGCTCTGTCACTCATATTTCTAGTAAGATTATGTGTTTCTTTGAAGACATCAGCGATAGCCTCGGCTTTAGATTTTGGTGAACTGGTCAAACTCAACCCAACGATACCTATTAAATTAGGTGATGGAAGTCTAATTGAAGCTGTTGCAGAAGGATACATCAATATCAAGGCCTATAACGGGACAAGATGGATTGATAAGCACCTAAACAAGGTACTGTATGCTCCAGATCTAAAGTTTAATCTAGTTTCTCTCAGTGCTATTTTAGATAAAGGCTATCAAATGCAAGTAGATAAAGACAGCTGTCAATTTGTAAAAGACAATAGTATTGATGCAGTTGGAAAAAGAGAAGGCCAGTTGTTCCTTATGAGGTTTAAGATGTTGAACCAGGTGGAACAAGACGCATGTGTAGCTCAGTCTACAAATGCTATAACCAGTTTGAAACAATGGCATGAAAGGTTAGTACATCAGAACTATGAATACGTTGTTAAGCTGTTAAAAAGTAAAAATATAGACGTAGTAGACAAGAAAGAAGCTTGTGATGCGTGCATACTAGGAAAAATGCATCGCCAATCGTACAGCAGAAGTGACAATCGAGCAACGGAGATTGGAGCAGTGGTTCATGCTGATGTCTGTGGTTCTATGGAGACTATATCACTTGGAGGATCCAGGTATTTTTTGCTGCTCAAGGATGATTTCTCTAGTTACCGTCAGGTTTATTTTTTGGAAGCAAAGAGTGAAGTGCCAGAGTGCATCAGGAATTTTTTGATAAGAATCGAGAAAGAGACTGGAAAGAAAGTAAACACGCTGAGGACAGATAATGGACTAGAGTTTGCAAACAAACAATTGAAAGAAATTCTATTTACAGCAGGAGTGAAGCATCAGAGAACTGTTCCATATACACCCGAGCAGAACGGAAGAGCAGAAAGAGAAAATAGAACCATAGTAGAAGCAGCGCGGACTTTAATCCATGGTGCTAATCTTCCCAAATGTCTATGGGCTGAAGCTGTCAATACAGTTGTCTATGTATTGAATCGTACAGGACCAAGTTCGATTATGAACAAGACCCCATATGAGTTATGGACTCATAAAGATGTTGATCTGGGTCAACTGAAGGTTTTTGGTACGAAGGTGATGGTACATACACCTAAGCAGAAGCGGAAGAAATGGGATGCTAAAGCAGTAAGTGGAATTATGGTCGGCTATAGTGAAAATGTAAAAGGCTTCAGAGTTTGGTTTGAATCAAGTAATAGAGTTGAAGTTCACCGTGATGTAATATTCAAGGAACAAGAAGGGTACGGTCAGATTCCTCAAGAAGGGACATCAAGTCAATTGATAGAACATACTAGTCAGCAGCACACTCAAGATGCTGAAGTACAAGTACAATTGGAGAGGATTGTTGACCAACAAACATCAGATGAAGATGAATATTTCAGTGATCAAGATCAAGATAACACAATAAGAGAGAATACAACACTGGATGAACCAGAAGTTGAGACTGATGTTAGTATAATAACGGATGATGGCAATGAATGCAGTGCACCAAACTGTGAGATACCACAGACTGTGATCATAAGATGGATACAATGTGATAGCTGTGACAGGTGGTATCACATGCGTTGTGTGGGCATTACTGCCGAAGACTATGATGAAGAAGATAAATATACCTGTATTGATTGTAATGCTGGAGAGCATAATCTTCTGATAGGTCAAGAGCCAGCGAGCTATCAGGAAGTAAAACATGACAAGCATTATAAAAATTGGAAATCAGCCATGCAAGAGGAGTTGGATGCCCTTAGGAAAAATAAGACGTGGGTTTTGGTCAACAAGCCAGTGGGAGCCAATGTCTTGAATAACCGATGGGTGTATAAGATAAAAACGGATTCATCAGGAGACATCAAGAGATTCAGAGCAAGATTGGTGGCAAAAGGTTGTCAGCAGAAGGCTGGAATTGATTATGAAGAGACTTTCAGCCCGACGGTGAAACATGAGTCCATAAGAGCTATCTTGGCAATGGCAGCGGCACGTCAGATGCATATAGAACAATTTGACGTCAAGACAGCTTTCCTGCATGGAGATCTGGAAGAAGAAGTCTTTATGAATCAGCCTCAGGGGTTTGATGACGAAAGTGGACGTGTATGTAAGCTTATCAAGAATTTGTACGGTCTGAAACAGGCGTCAAGACGATGGAATAAGAAATTCACTGACTGCCTAAAAAGGTTCAACTTGGAACCAATTGAAGCCGATCCCTGTGTGTTCAGGTCACCAGGTACCACAGCTGAATGTATCATTCTGTCAATTCATGTTGATGATGGGCTGGTGGTGTCAAACAACGTTAGTGAAGTTAAAAGACTGCTCAAAAGGTTAAATGCTGAGTTTGAGATTACTGCTTCACCACTTGATATGTTCCTAGGTGTTAACCTAACCAAAATGGCAGATGGTTCAATATTTGCAGATGAAGAATTATATACTATGAAGATACTTAATAAGTTCAATGCTCTGGATGTAAATCCAGTTTGCATACCAGCAGATAATCATCAAGATTTGAACAAAATTAAAGAAGAGAGTGCTAAAATAGCACCAGAGGTTCCGTATAGAGAAGCTATAGGAAGCCTATTATTTCTGTCTTTAATTACGCGTCCTGACATAGCGTTAGCAGTAAACAGAGTCAGTCAACACTGTTCTGACCCTAGAAAGATCCACTGGCAGGCTGTGAAGAGGATATTTAAGTATCTGAAGGGAACTACTAAACTCGGAGTAAAGTTTCACGCGAATGCAGAAATCAAGGTCACAGGTTTCTCTGATGCGGATTTTGCTGGGGACACCAAAACGAGGAAGTCGAGAACAGGCTATCTAATCAAGATTGGAAATGCACCAGTATCCTGGGGTGCTAAGAGACAAAAGTCAATAACTTTGTCTACGGCAGAGGCAGAGTTTGTGGCAGCTTGTTATGCAACAACATAGCTACTATGGGTCAATAGACTGATGACTCAGTTGCTTGGATGTCAAACTGAGGTTCCCGTGCTGCTGGTTGACAATCTGAGCGCTATTTCTTGGATCAAAAATGGTAACTTTGAAGCAAGATCGAAACACATCGACATAAAATTTAAGTTTATGTTTGAGAAGTTTAGCAACAAGATGTTAAGAGTACAATATGTGAAGTCAGAGGACCAGGAGGCTGACATCTTCACTAAACCCCTACCAAAGAATAGATTTGTGAAGCTGCGAGCTTCAGCTGGAGTGGTCTGATTGCTAGAATAAATTAAATCAAGTTTTTGATATCATTAATCAGTATTTTTGTTGCAGTTTTACCAAAGGTCAGGTTGAGTGAGTCAAACACCATTTGTGAGCAGATCCTAAGTGGGAGTGTTGGAGTATAATCTCTGCTCACTTATTATTATCATTATTGTTACTGTCTGCTTAGTCACTAGATGGCATGACGGCAGTCTCTATTACCCTTTGTAAAAATATAGAAATATTACTGCTGCGCATCTCAATAAATATCTTATCACGTATTCTCTAACTAAAATTACAACTTGTTAATTATTTATTAATCCTGCAAGATCATCTTAAATAAACAACAGGTTATGGGCCCAGTTGTACGGCTGCAGAAGTTAAAATAAATATTTTTAAAGAAAAGTGTGTAATTTTTTCTTTGTTTGGTAGAGTTACAAGCAAATAACTATTTTTTTTTGAGGTTAGCCCGCCCTCGTGCAATAGTGCAAAAATACCCAAATAAAAAATATAAAAAAAATAAAAAAAAATGGATAGTACATCTGAAGTAACTAAGACATTGAAATTGCGTGGTGCAGACAACTGGGCACTATGGAAATTTCAAATGAAAATTGCGTTAATGGCCAGGGATGCTTGGAAGATAGTATCTCGTGTTCACACCAAACCACAGGTGCCAGCGGCTACAGTGGCTGGGGGCCGACCAACGGTGGAGCAAGTGGCAGATTACACGGAGCAACAGAGTCAGTGGGAGAAACGAGAAGCAATGGCACAATTTCTCATCACATCAAGTCTGTCAGAAGAAGCGTTGCTGCATGTAGTGAACTGCGAAGAGGCCAAAGCAATGTGGGATCGTCTGCATGAGGTGTATGACAATAAAACGGAGACTGGTATTCATATGCTGAACCAACAATGGTACACCATGACTAAAAATAGCACAGACAACATCAGTACACACATTGCCAAAGTTCAAGACATCGCACACAGGCTAAGAGCCCTGGGTGAGGATGTTCCAGATAAATCAATCATAACTAAAATTCTTCTAACTTTACCTTCTTCTTTTAGCTATTTTGTATCAGCTTGGGAGTCAGCAGCAGAGGCTGATCGGACTCTGGCTAATCTAACGGCTCGACTGATCATGGAGGAAACGCGTTTAGGAGCATATGCTGGAGTTGACACCGGAGAAGCTCTTACTGCCAATGAACAGAAAGGAGGTAAAAGAAAGTTTTCAACAAAGAAAGGACGTTGTCATTACTGTGGTAAGCTAGGCCACTGGGAACGTGACTGTAGAACTAAGAAGAAGGAAGTACAATGGAATGCGAACTCCAGTCAGCCTAAAATAACCAAAAAGACAGGTGGAGCGCTAGTAGGTCAAGTATTGGCAATGGTGACAAATACCAAGGTCATGAATGATAGTTGGTGTCTGGATTCTGGTGCCACGAGCCATATGTCTGGCAGAAAGGAATGGTTTGGTGAACTGGTCAAACTCAACCCAACGATACCTATTAAATTAGGTGATGGAAGTCTAATTGAAGCTGTTGCAGAAGGATACATCAATATCAAGGCCTATAACGGGACAAGATGGATTGATAAGCACCTAAACAAGGTACTGTATGCTCCAGATCTAAAGTTTAATCTAGTTTCTCTCAGTGCTATTTTAGATAAAGGCTATCAAATGCAAGTAGATAAGTGCCATAAAGCATGCTTAGCATTTAAGTCACCAGTAATTATTATTTTATTGCCAAGTTTAAAGATATAATCTAAGTCACCAGTGTGTATGTTGGTGTTTGGATGGTTGTAGCAAGAACCAATCAACACATCACCTGGAATTTTTATACCGATTGCTTCCAAAAATTTGGTATTAATTGATACAAGTGAATGCTGTAATGATTTTTTAATTAAAATAGCCACTTCTCCTGAAGCAGTGTTAGTTGGTCTATCTTTTCTGTAGCATGCGCAATTTTTAATATATTTATTACTAGTTTTTAATTTAGTTTTGCTTATTAAAATTATATCAACATTAAATTCAGACAGAAAAGATGTCAGTTCTATTATTTTATTTATAATACTATTTACATTCCACTGTACGATATTGATAGATTTTCGTTTATTAGACTGATCCATTTTAATTTTTAATTGCATTGCTGATTACTATAATTCGACTAATATTATCATTACATGTTTCTAGTTGACTGTTAATTCTTGTGACTAGTTTTAAAAGTTTTGTAATATTGCATAGTTTATTTAGGTTGTTAATTTGTTCGATTAGGTTATTAAATTCTAACATTTGATTAAATTCTTGTTCAGTGTTTGATTTTATTTGTGATTTTCTTACTTGTATTGTGTCTGATGTTTCATGTTGTGGCGGTGGTGTAGATGCTTATTGCTGTTAAAGTGATGTTGTTACCCATGTGTTTGTATTCGTCGACTGCTGCGTTATCGTTATATATTGTCAAAAATATTTCTTTTCTAATTTGGGTCGTCAAAAAAATTCTACTGTATCGGCTTAAATGTATTACAATTGTTATTTATATACTTTACTATTCTCATATCGTAATTTTTGGTGCAACTATATGAGTATATATTCTTTTAAGTAGAATACTTTCTGTAGTAGAATTTTCAATGTCACATCGTAAAAATTAATGCGTTGTAAGTATGGTCCGGCAGTGTCTTTCAGATTGTCATTAGGTCACAAGATCTAATGCGCGGCTTCGTTAACGAACCCAACTCCTACGTTCACTGGACCATGATGAGGACTTGTAATTGGTTCAATAAACTTCGTCCTTTGGTAATTCTGTTTTCTTATGGTGCTGGAGAGTGCTGAAGATCAACATGCCCAAGTGCTGGTCTGGCGAGGGGGAGTGTAACAGGGTAAATATACCCTGAATCGATAAGTCGTTCGATATCGATAATTGTTCGACGCAGCACTGGCGCGTCTCGATCTTCGGGCTTTTTAGGTAGTGGGAAGAAGAGCGATGGGCCGGAGCCGAGTGCAAGCGAGTTGCGACAGGGGGAATTCAGAAGAGGTTGTGCCACCCAACGTTCCGGACACACTTGTAAATTATCACCTAAATATCTAATCGCGTGGTTCTTTTCATTGAAACGTAGCGATGTTAATTATTATTTATCGTAAGTCTACTATCAATAAATATCAAATACTAATGCAAGTTGTACGTTTAGGAAATTTAATTGTTGCGGTTGACACCAGTTGATTATCCCCGAGAATAACCAGGGGACTACGCCGACTTGTTCATCCTCACCTGGATGGAGAGCGATGACTCAGGCCAGCGGCCACTTGGTAGGCAGGAGATCCTCAGTGGTAATCAGTATAACTGACCTCACTTTGATCTCGTTGCGTGGATGGTGCCTTTTTGAAATTGCCTGGTAGCGTTTCCAGAAATGTTGAACCATTTGCTGGACTTGTTCCCAGTGCGAGAGCCTAGCGGCGGGCTGTACTTCTGCCAGCGATGGCTCTGGAATTGCAGTGATTGTCCAATTAAGAAATGACCTGGTGTAAGTACCGGCAGGTCAGCAGGGTCTTCATTCAGCGGTGTGAGCGGCCTGGAATTCAAGATGGCTTCAATTTGAGCCAGTAGGGTTAAATACTTTCAATCGTTAATAGCGAGTCTCCTATTGTTCAACGAAGGTGAAACTTAATAGACTTCACAGCGGCTTTCCTTTTTCCTTCAAAGTGGGGAGCTCCAGACGGATTGAACTTCCAGTGTGTGCCATCTTGAGCGATCAACACTGATAATTCTCGAAGTAAGCGGGACCCTGCAGCGAATAGTCGTTTCAGCTCTTTATCTGCTCCTACAAAGTTGGTTCACAGTCTGAGTAGATCGTGTGGCAGATACCTCGGCGGCTGGTGAAGCAGCGATAAGCGGCGATGAAAGTGGAAGCGGTGCAGTTGGTGACTAGCTCGAGATGTATAGTGGAGCTGAACATGCAGACAAAGACGGCAATTCAGCCTTTGTATATTTTTGCGCCATGTCCTTGAAAGTTTTTTAGTGTGATGGGTCCAGCGTAATCGAGTCCTGTATGCAGGAAAGCTCGAGTTGACTGAACACGTGCGGCAGGTAGTTGACCTATCAACTGTTGAGCACATTCCCCACGATGTCTAGTACAGATAGTGCAGCGTAAGATGAATGATCTGACTTGAACACGGCCTCCGATGATCCAGACACTCTTGCGTAAGTCACCGAGTGTGAGCTGGATACCTCCGATAAAAATTTAATAAAACACTATTTATTGAATTTTCAAATCGCAATAACTTTTGAATGGATGAACCGATTTTCACGTGGTTGTCGGCATTCGACGCAATTTTTGAAGCCTCATTAAGAACTTTCAAGTTTAAATTAATCAAACTAGGAATTTCAAAGTAATTCCAAAAAAAAACATGTTTTTTTATTTTTTCGTTAACGATAACTCATAGTCCACTGACTTTATTCTTAACCGTTGAGGGAACTAATTTGCTAGTTGAATTATATTCCTCCATTTTATGCAAAAAAATTTGTAGATTACGGAGATAATTATTAGAAAGCTGAACTCCCCGGGTTTTTTAAGTAAATAAAAAAATTAGGAAAACGGTTCACCCTAAAGGCCATCCCTGTAACTTCCCGCTAATTTCATACCTGAGCGCTTAAAATTGTACTTATGACATTTTTAAGATTTTTGAGCTCAAAATATAATTTATGTAATATTTTGAGCTCACTGAGTTCGGAGAAATAATATCTTGATGCATTTGAGCTCTCCCAGCTCAAAAGTCTGAAAGAAGTTTCGTAGAACACTATTTTTGGTTTTTCCAATCGCAATAACTTTTGAATGGATCAACCGATTTTCACGCGGTTGGCGGCATTCAACGCAGTTTTATCATCCTCATAAGTGATTTTCAGGTTTTGATTGATCAAATCGTAAACTTCAGAGTAATCCCGAAAAAACATTTTTTTCGGTTTTCTTTCGTTCACGATAACTCACGAACGAATCATCCGATTTTGACCGAATTGGCGACGATCGGCGTGGTTTTTCAAGCTTAAGGGCGGATTCGTTTTTGAAGTTAATCGATAGAGCCATTTAAAAGATATTCCAAAAAAACCACTGTTACATCCCAGAATTTCGGGGTTATGAAAGAATTTAAATTTCCCAGGTGGGTGGAGTTAGGTGATCGATAGATCCCTGGAACACCCGTCACAAATAAGCTTTTTCGTAATTTCCTTAATTATTGGTTAAAAAGACCTTACCTTTGAGGGCCCCATAATTCTCCCCATATTATACCCTTCCTTCCCAGCCAGCGGGCTTTTGACCGTAGCGAGGATCGTGGAATGGATGGTTGCACCAGGTGGTTCCGCCTTGAGTGGCAGGTCAGCCTTGATAATGGTCCAATCCCGTTCGACGTTGGTCTAATAGGCTGGCAGCCCTTGGTCCTAGACCCTCCGAGCGATTGGACTTCCTGACGACGACGACGGTGAAGCGGGCGAATCCTCGAGGAGGTTGGTACCGACCGGTGATTTGACAACGGTCACTACAGAACTGTCACTCACAGATTCACTCACCAATCGCGGAACGCTTTCCGAACAATTGAGAAACTTTATTGGACCGAAAGACCTGATTCTATTTGGAACGTCTTCCCCGGGGCATGAATTCGATTAGTTAAGAAGAAGGGGAGTACTGTTTAAAGGTGGAACAGCTTAAAAGCGCTCACCCCTGTGGGACCAATAATGTGGAACTAACGTAGAGTTCGGTTATAATAGGTTTATTCAAAATTTAGAGGGAGAGGTCCGGTCAGCTAAGCAGCGTTCTGTGCTCAGAGAAGTCTCGCTGATTACTGACTGGATGATCTCGTTAATCAGTTTTATAAATTAGCATCAGCCATCTTTGATCTCAGGTTGCCGCCAGAGAACGACGCTGAGGCCCGGGTCCCATGCTGACGCATATGTTTTGTCTAGCCCGGGCTGCAGCGTCGCCTCGGAGAGTCTTATCTCGTAAGATTTCCGTTGCCTCGCTGGTGATAACCACCTGCGAATCAACGGAATTTTTATTGCATTTGATTTCGTGGAATAATAATTTAATTCTAAAAAAAAATTAATTAAATTTTAAAGTTAAATTTTCTGGGACGTAACACCTCCCAACCTTAGAAACTTGTAGCGCTTAACGAAATGCGGTGCTAGTTCTGATTGCTTCTATATAAACCAAAATTCCTCATTTTAATTTCTAAAATATATTAAATTCTAGATTCGAAGATGGCTGATCTTCTTATTGTCTAAATATTTAAGCTGATACAATGCTTGTTACCATAATTTGATAGGTTTATAATAATTGATGAAAACTCGATTTTTTCAAAACGGGGTAAAACCAATAACTTCCCGATTTTTGAAAATCTTCGATTTTCTTAGCGGGAAGTTAAAAATAACATTCGGGTCGCTGAGATACAATATATTTTCTTTAAATATCTTATTTAATAATAAGAATATATAAAAATGGATTTTCTCATATTACTCCAAAAAGCATTGCAGGCGTATTAACAATGAAAATCTCTCATTTCCAAACACTACAGTTTTTATGGACTCGAGCTTTAGTCGGAATGTTTTATTTATTATGAAGAAATCATCTCGAATAGGATTTTACGAAATTCTTTCTCCACATAGGAGTGCGAGAGTGAAAATCGTCAAAAAATTAATATTCTTCAAATACAGTCCCTACAGATATAAAATTTGATTGACTTTCATGAGAAACAGGCAAGTACTGGGATGGCCTCCGAGGTCAACGGATTTAAATAGTTTCCTTTTTTAATAATTGTATTTTCTTACAACAATCGTCTTTGTGGCAGCGGCAAAAAAGACATTGTAAGGTTTCCAACTTCTAACATTACATGTAGCTGTTCAGTCAACGGACTAAGAATTTCACATACATTTTATTTTTGCTGATCACATAACCAATAAATTGTTCTTATTACAGTACGGGATCACCCGAATTTAGTAGATTAAAATGAATGCATTTTCCAAACACTTGAAATGTGGAAAAAGTCTTTTCGTCACCGATAAACAAAGTTAGTCCTTTAAAATTAGATTAGTCCTTTAAAGTTAAATAAAAATAGATACGATTATGCCTACATTTCTGAATGTGCTACCAGCAGCTGTAGCCCATTAGATTTGACTGTAATATAGCTACTTGTATAGCGCATTCAGAAATATACTCTATAATTGGAAAATGCATTATTTCAAATGATACTTATCTTCTACGGTAAAAAATATATATTACCTGATATTCTAACATTCGCTGACGAACTTACAACCACTTGTCTAGTTAGTCTATGCATTGTCCTACACCTGTAACTTAAGAATTGATCACTGAATTCTAAACTATGGATCAGAAGTTCACCGGTAGGAAGTAAATGGAATTTTCCATCTGTAAATAAATATAAAGTATTTTCATTATTTATTTACAAGATTATTTATTTTATCATTACTGCAAATAATGAAGGGGGGTAAGTTCTATACGGAAGCATCATGAGTAATTTTGTATTTTTTTACATTCATTTTGTTTTATTTTATTTCATGGATATACATATATATTAGGGTGTGTCATTCGTAGTTGATATTTTTTATACTGTTATACCAGAAAATCTGCCGCTGGGCTTAAGACTTTAAGTCCAATAGTCGCTTAGCTCATCAAAAAATTCGATTTCCCCATTCAAATAACACAAGAAATTTTTTTTTGTTTTAAGTGGACTTTTCGTTATTAAAAAAATTTTTTTCCAAAAAATATTCTTATAGCTTTTGTAGGAAATTGAATTGTCTACGAAAATATCTATCTGGTCGAAGACTATAAAACCGCTAGTTTCGTAGCCCGTCAAATGGTAACATTTAAAAAAAGACACATAAAACTCTATTTAATTTTCAATTCATCACTCTTACATGAATAATTTAATATTAGTGGAGAAATCAAATTAAATTTAATTAAATCGATTTAGAAAAAAAGTCAAATCAAAAACTGTAACCGAATGAATGTAAGCAATGTTAATCCTTCTATAATATTAATTCCTTCTGAAACAAACAGTTGTATGATTTTGCGTTAGAAGAATCGTTAATATTTTTTGAAAGGTTGAAAATCCCGCTTGATTTTCTAAATTTACATTCTGATCAGTGGATATCTGACGAAAGATACAATACTTGTTTGAATATTATAAAATTTGCACGTTATTAATAATGCTGCGGAAAGGCCGTCTAATGGAAATCTACAGTAAAAGCTTAACTGCTGATGAAGAACTGAAGCAGTACTTATTGCAACTTGTAACTATGCACAGAAACAAATTTCTAAATACTGATAAGCAGACGTTAATTTTACCATTTTTAGAAGAATAAAAAACTAAAATTTTTTGTCATTATAACGATTAATTTATAATAATTTGACCTAGATTATTGTATTGAAACGAGTCAATACTTTAATTCAAAATTTTTTTGCTCCAAAATGTACAATAAAATTAAATTATTCATGTAAGAGTAATAAATTGAAAAAAAAAGAGCCGCCTAAAAATCATATGTATATATCATGCATATGGGTTATTCCATGTCGATTCTACAAATAGTTGGAATCGACCCCTTTCGATTTGGACAAATTTTGGTCAGAAGTTTTCTTTTATCATATAATGACGTTTTGCCGAAGGAAAAAGAGTAAAAAATTTTTTTTCAGAAGATACGCAAATTAAAAATTTTGCAATTTTTCCATTTTTTGAATTTTGGTTTTGTAATATCTTGGACGTTATTATGGATACAGGAATGGACTTTTGTTTGTTTGAAAGGGGACACTTAGGGCTATTCAAAAGAAAAAATATTTTGGAAAGCAACTTTAAAAAGTGTTAAATTTTTCAAATTTTGAATTTTTGTAAATCGTTAAAAATGAAGTTCACAGTTAAAATTTTGGCTAAATTTTTTTTGTTAAATACTTTAGTCTGGTCTTAAAAGATCCTGAAATTTTTAAAAGGGTGTGCTTTGTTCAAAAATATTAATTTCTGAATTTACAAAAAAAAAATTTTCTTTTGCAACTTTTAATTAAGGTAAAGTTATGCAGATACATAGTATTGTAATTTCGATCATTAAAAAATTAAATGCATGAAATGAAAATATTAAATAATGTAGGAGTTAGGCAGGAATCGAGTAAATATAAATAATAATAGAGAAAGATTTAATACAAACGACGTGTACGTTTATTTGTGATTAATTACAACGATTGAAAAGAATGCTATGACATCACATCACTCGCCAACGTGCTATTCAATAATGACTTGAATATACAATAATTCGGCGCAACTGCATGCGCAGTAGATTGACGTGTCGGCGTGTGTATTTATAGTGTACGTGTGAATATTACTATGTTAATGATCTACTTTTTTACTACTATATATTGGGCATATTATGCACACATATTATCAACGTCTTTTTCTTATAATCACTGCGTTCAAATTTTTCCTGCATTCAAATTTTTTTCCTGCCTTCAAATTTTTACTGCGACATCTGTTCATCACACTTTCAAATTCTTGCACATTTCTTTATTATTCTCCATGCGGCTGTGGACTGACTTGTGCTTTCTGTACTGCATTTACCCTATTCCTCACCCCTTTCTATCGGTTGTTGGAATAGTGGCGATGGGGAAACCACAGAGAAAACTCATGCCAGTACAGTTCGGCTACCGGAGCAACCCCCGACGATTGATGTTGGAACTATTCGATCAACCGTCGGGGCTCGAACCCTCGCCTCACGACATAATGTGCAAACGAACTAACGGGATAATACTAATGGGACTTAGTTCACTCGGCCATCATGCCACAAAATATTGCTATGTTATTATATCTCCAACACTCTCCCTTAATACGAACACGTACACGGTTCATGCTGTCTCGCTCATTCCCATGGATTTGGATAGCTTGGCGTGTCTTTCCCTTGGTAGAGGCTTAGTCAAAATGTCGGCGATCATGTTTTCCGACGGCATGTGTGATAGTTGTATTTCTTTATTGATGACAGCCTCTTTGACAAAGTTGAACTGTATTCTGACGTGCTTGGATCGATCCTGGAATCCTGTCGTCGTTGATGATTGTATTGCGCTCTGATTATCGCAACAAAAAATAAATTAATTTTTAACTTTTTCTATTTTTTCGACATAATCTTAAAGTCAGGCTTAACACATGATTCAATTTCTTATTTTTTTAATGCAAAACATATCTTGTCCGTTTCTTCACTTCAATCACAGTTTTTAACACCAAATAACTCAAACCAATATTAATTTTCAGTAAAAACCAGAAATAAAGAGATAATAATATCACTTTTTTCGTTTTTTTGAATACTCGTTTACATACAAATTTCGGCAAATTATTTTCATATAGATAGGCGATAAGTGGTATCAACAACTTGAAATAAAGTGAAAACGGAGAAATAACGGATGATTTCATGCGTTAGGAATGACTTTAAGATAATGTCCAAAAATAAATAAAAGTTGAAATTAATTTATTAGTCAACATTTCCACGTTATTCATTCTATCCCTTGCGACTTTCAAATCATTCTGAAATCAGTCTGAAAAAATTCTGGAAACATTATGGAATCATGATGGTTCCAGAGTGTTTCCATAGTGGTTTTGTGCCTATTTTCCAGCATGAAACCAGAGTGAACCCAGACTAAAGCCAGAATGGAATCAAATAAAAAAAAACCGTCACGCTCGGAAATCGAACCTGGGACCAGACGCTTGAAAGACTAATTCTTTACCAGTTTACCGATGAGACTTATTTGAATAGCAGGGTTTTTAACAACTACAAGTAATGCAAATCGTATACATGATCAATGCGTAATGAACAAAATTTTTTATTTTGTTTGTAAATTATTAATTATTAATATACACTGATAGAAAGATTTATTGACTATTAATAAATTAATTTATTCGAAGACAATTATTTAATTGGTTAAATTTTAATAATTTGAAATTAAAATAATTTAAAATTCAAAAATTCATTTTTATAAAAAAAAAAAATAAACACTCTTCTAAAAATTTGAAGATCTTTTAAGATCAGTACAAGGTATTTACCAAAAAAAATTGAGCCAAAATTTTATCTGCGAACTTCATTTTTAACGATTTTCAAAAATTCAAAATTAGACAAATCTGGCATTTTTCAAAATTTTTTTCCAAACTATTTTTTTTTCAATAGCTTTAAGTGCCCCATTTCAAACAAACGAAATACTATTCCTGTATCTGTAATAACCTTTGAGATATTACAAAAACAAAATTAAAAAATTATAAAAATTGCAAAATTTAGAATTTGGATATCTTTTAAATAAAATCTTTTATTTTTTTTCTTTTGACAGAACTTCGTTATATGATAAAATTAAACTTCTGATCAAAATTTGTCCAAATCGAAAGGGGTCGATTCTAACTATTTGTCGATTTGACATGGAATGATCCATATGTAATTATTGTTGCATATATTTAAAAAGCTAACAAAATTTAGATACCGACTTGTTATAAAAATGAAGAAAAATTAAAAAATCGTTGTTTCGATACGAACTTAGTTTGATGCGGGAATTTACGAAGACATGTGTAAATTTGAAGTCTCATGTAAAGCTGAAAACGTTAAGTTACACTTGTTGTCTTAAGTTATAGTCACACTCTACAAACGGAATATCGTAAAATCGAGATTGTTGAAACAATCACTGATCAGTCGAAACTCAAAAAGTTCAATTTGAGAGAGATGGAATTCTATCAAATTACCTCCTTGGAGTGATGGATATATATGAAATGCCGGCTCTTGTAACCAGGATACTACTTTCACTAGATCTTTTACGTGACTTGGAACAAGACATCTCAGAATCGCTGTACAGCCCCGTGATGCTCCTTCAACAACTTCTACATCAACTGTGTATGATTGAGTCACAACTAGAAAAAATTATGAATAATTAAAAACATAAATTACCAGTATATAAGTATATGATAACATATATATAGTAAAAACTGTTAATAGATTTTATATGCATTATATAACAATTTTAACATATTAACGGATAAAATCTATATCTGCTATATAAGTCTGTAGGCTCTGTTTTTTTATAAAACTTGTTAACTAACGTTGTTTGTCCGATAGAATGTTTTATTTCAAATTACAGTGGATGATTATCACTGTGACAGCTCATTCGCGCGCGGTTTGTTTACGACCCTAATAAAAATGATAAAAAATTAAAACTTTTTTTTAAAATTTTTTTTCGGTGTTTATTTAATCGGCAAAGAAGATTTTCGTAACTATTTTTGTTGAGAAATTTTAAATATGTTAAAAAAGTGAAAAATATAGCGTTCCGCAATTTTTCAATTTTTGATTAATTTTTAACATCCCGCTAAGAAGATCGAAGATTTTAAAAAATCGGGAGTTCTTGGTTTTACCTCGTTTTTCGAAAATCGAGTTTCCAACGGATGTTGAGGTTTTGAGGTCCTAGGAAGCTTCCCTGACTATTCCCGCGATGGTGTGTGTGTGTGTGTGTGTGTGTGTGTGTGTGTGTGTGTGTGTGTGTGTGTGTGTGTGTGTGTGTGTGTGCGTGTGTGATTTTGAGACATTTAAAAAAAACTACAAAAAAATTTTTTTTCAAATGTGGTTTTTTTGATATAACTTTTAAGATGCTTAACCGATTGATTCCGAAATCAAACTAGCTCTTAACATTAAGAAACCACGTCGATCTTCGCTGGCCCATCAAAATCGGTTGATTCGTTCATGAGTTATCGTTAAGGTAGTTCGGCCCTTTAAGCAAAAATTCAAGAGATCTTCCAAACTCCGTATATAAGTAGTTAAATACATAATACACACGCTGTTAAAATTTAGAGACGATTGACCGTGTCTAACTAAAGATATTTGCAATTAAAAATGATGTTTTTAACATACGCAGCATGGGAGAAGCGTGGGAAAATGACCAACTTTATAGTTTTTCTCCTTGACCGAATTTCACCGTTTTGACAAAAAACTAATATATTAAAGAAAAATACATTTCGAACTTAAAAAAAAAAAAATTAGAATTATTTACCGCGTAGTTTAAATAAAAATTTTAAATAAAGAACCCATTTGAAGGATTATTTTTAGTGGAAGGGATCGGAGAGAAAGTCACGAGTAAGTGGAGCGGCAACGTTGCAACGGGTAAAATGGCGGAGTTTTAAAAGAAGCGCGAAAATACAAAACAGCTAAACACATATAATGAAATAATGCGAATAATATTAATGAATAAATCATTGTATATGTTTCATTAATAATTATTAATAGATAATATATATTAATTTACAACGATAAAGTGAATATAGAAATGAATGACTAAGTAATTAGTTAATTTACTTTATTAATATTTTTTTAATAATTTATTTAATTATTTATGTTATTATAAATAATTAATTTAATGACATATATTTTTTCTCTCGTAAACTATTTACTATTTTCATCTTCTTATTTAATACTTTTTTATTTATAAACATTCCTTTATGACGTAGTTGGTCACCCATAATTAATTTATTTATTAAAATAACCAAAATAGTTTACAGGACTTAATGTTTACATTTAGATCGCGGGCATAAACTATAAGTAAGTCTGGGCTGTACAAGGCAAGTAAGAGAATAAATATGCGACGTTGCCAGATTTTCATGCAGGCTAATCTATACTAGTGTGCGCGTATTTGTATAGAGGTTACAGTAGTGTGAGGAGTACAGTCCAGTAAAAAAAACGTGGACTATAGCGTTAGCTCAACTATTACGCGATACACGGGTAGAGATCCAAAACATTCTGAGCGGACTGTAGGGAAAGAACTACCTTAACGAAAAAAATTGAAAAAAAATGTTTTTTTGGAACTACTTCAAAATTCCTAGTTTGATCAATTTTAACTTAAAAGTTCTTCGTGAGGCTTCAAAAACTGCGTCGGATGCCGCCAACCACGTAAAAATCAGTTCATTCAGTCAAAAGTTAATGCGGTTTAAAACTTTGAAAAATAGTGTTTTATTAAACTGTTATCAGACTTTTGAGCTTGAAGAGCTTAAAAGCATACAAAAGCAAATTCTGTGAGCTCGGAGAGCTTAAAATAACACAAAAATTAAATTTTTGAGCTTGAAGAGCTGAAAAACGTCATAAGTGCAATTTCAAGCGTTTAGGTATAGAATTGACGAGAAGTTGCAGGGATGGCCTTCAGGGTCAACCGTTGTCCCAATTTTTTTAATTAACTTCCGAATCGAATTGAGATTTCGCTTTTTTTTTTTTTTTTATAATTCTACGGAAAATTCTCGATTTTTCTATCAAAAAGCATTTCAGTCGAAAATTACTTTGAACAACGCTTAAAAGTAATTTCAGTGGATTATTAATATTAATAGACCACTTCGCGGAGCAAAATTTTTATTCATTTTTTTTTAATTAAAAAAAAAAATTAGGAAAACGATTAACCCTAAAGGCCATCCCTGCAACTTCCCGCTGATTCCATAACTAAGCACTTAACATTGCACTCATGATGTTTTTGAGCTCTTTGAGCTCGAAGAATTAGATGTTCTATGCTTCGATCTTAAAAGCCCGATAGGTGTTTTGAAACGGGATGTCGTTTGTTCGTTGGTCATCCCCATTATTTCTTAGGATACAACTGGAATTTTAGACTCAGTTTCCAAAAAATGGACCCGAACATGGAATAGGTCTACAGAGTCGTGAGAGATTTGCTAAGAGAAACAAAAATTTAAATTAGAGAATTTCATTTTTCCAAATTATTTATTTAACGGTATGTCGTGAATTACCAAACTGGTACGAAACACGGTAACCAAAAGATCTATCAAAATCTAACTTCACTAGGTAAGTTCTTGGAAAGATCGGGCTTATAAGTATCTTGAGGCAAGAGGTCGCTCATCATCGGCGTAGCGTTGCGATATGGTATAGGGCTCTTCTGAGTCGGGTACAGTATTCGAGTTTGGCCCTGGAAATAAAGGGTTTGCTATTTTCCCCGGTTAAAAAAATAACGCGTCCAAACGTGCACTAACACAGTCTAGGTGACTGCTGCGGTGTTGCTTAGGAGATTGAGAGCATCTTTTAAGTCTTCTATTTGTTTATTTCAGTTTGAGCGACCTGATCAAATTTCTATTTTGCTCGACGTATCCACCGTCCAGTAGATTGTAAAATAGTAAATTTTTTTGCAACAATATTTTTCCCCATATTAAAAATTTAGACCGGAGGTGGAGATACCGGCCGGGTAGAATAAAGCACGCTCGCACTGAAATAACATAAATAGGCCCGATGACACATAGGCTAGGTTAAAAATCCAGTTGGACGCTAAATAATTTTATCAAAATTACCAAAATCACAAATTTATCCAGGGGCCGTGTCGAGCAACCAATTAACGATTTGAATTTCGTGTGAATAAGCAATGAAAATAATAATAAAAGTAAAGATAAAGACAAAATTAATAATCAGACAAAAAGTAATAATATTGATTCCCTTTAATAAATATTTCCATTAAAATAAATAATATAGCGGAGGGAAAGGATTAAGGAAGATTAAAGCAGCAAACACAAAGTACTTAACAAAAGAAAATCAAATGGATGAAAATAAAAGGAAATTAAATTAGAAATAAGGAAAGAATTTATTAATATGAAGGCCTAAGGGGTTCATTCCTCCGTGGGCTATGTAATTTTTCATTAGAAATAACAAAAATAAATCCTCAAGAAATTTTCTTCAATCTCGCGTACAATGATCAATTTCAATCTGATATTGTAATTTCTAAATGCCAATCATCGTTTCTAATATTTTGATTTCAACGCACATAATCATAATAAAGATAATTCCATAAAAAAATAAAATATTATAAATTTCAAATTTATCTCAGAATATAAACAACAATTCGATTATGATTCTCCGCAATTAATTATTAACATATCATTAATTAATGACTTCAGCGTTGAATAAACAAAAGAAAAATTCAAAAATTATCAACAAAATAATAACAATGATGATGCAGAAGACTTATCTAGGAAGTCTGCTATATTGCTTTTACGAAGATTGGTGGATGGAGTATTTAAATCTGATATTATTTTAAACTTGAACTGCACGTATAGTGAGCGGCCTCCTTCAGCACAAGGAAAAGACAAACAGCTTAAGAAAGTTGAACCATTAGATCGACTAGCCAAAAGAGCACTCATAGGTACATAATCTTTCTTCATTTTACTTATAATTGATTCTATCCGTGATATTGATGATGCATTGAAATTATATTACAGAATATTGTGATGATTATGCAACAATAAAAGGATAGTCAAAATCTAACTCAAGTTTGAAGAAAAGTACTTTAACTTATAATATGCATCTGAGTGACAAGACATGTGTGATTACACAGAAATTTAATTCTGAAAAGTATGTGAACATTTAAGTTAATTTCTGAAAAATATTTCATGTTTGATGTCTGTTTGACTTTGAATTTCATTTTCTATGATATTATATTCGTATTTTATTATTTAACGTTAAATTATAATCTGCTATAATATATTGTGATACAAAAAAGATAGTCATTAAGCATAAGATAATATGTATACGTCATTAAAAATATAAAATTATCAATATTTAAAAAGTGATTATCAGTACTAGAAATATTAATACCAATTGGTACATCAGTACAAAAAAGTCATGTATATACATAAGTTTTTCTTAAGAAATTCAGTTAAATTTAATTTAGATAAAAAATAGGTGATTATTATTAAAAATACTGAAAATTGTAATGGTGAAAAAGTATCATAATAGAAAGCCTATGATTACCTACAGTATTGGGAGAAATACTTGCGATATAGTTCCTTGTGAAGCGATAAATTAACATATTGAATAATAAAAAATGTGAAAATAAGTGATACATATATGCGAAATAAAGAGAATATGATTAAAATTAGACTTATTTTGAATACCAGAAACCCTGATGGAATAGATTTCTAAATATTTATCCCTAATTATATCAAAACTAGCCGTTCTCACCCGCTTCACCGGGCGAATAACATTATAGAATTTTTAGAAACGGATCACGGTTTGTTATAAGTGAAAAAAATCCGCATGCAGAGCGCTATTTGAGTAGTTAAAAAATTAGGCAACGTAAAGTTCGAGAAGTTCAATAAAATTTTGTTCTATATCAGTTTTAAAAAAGATAACTTGCCCATAGTTTGAGATTTAATCCCATGTGACGAATTATTATATCCAAACACATGATTAGCAATCAAACATTAACTTTCAATAATTTCTTAACTTGACATCTTTAATCCTTTTTAGTAGATTTCATAGAAATCTAACTATTGCATTGGTACTCATGACGGAACTTTTGAAAAATTTTGCTATATATATATATCCATACATATATAAACTTTTGAACCATATGCATTTTCCGACTCAGCTCGACGAGATTAGTCGAAATATAGCAAAATTTTTCAAAATTTCCGTCATGAGGACCAATGCAATAGTTAGATTTCTATGAAATCTACTAAAAAATGTTTTTCTTACATAACTTCAACATTTCTTTTTGGATCGTTTTTGATGAGATAGAATAATTATTAAAACTTGAAAAATCCATGTCGATCGCCGCCAAGACCGTGAAAGTCGGTCGATTTGTTCGTGAGATATCGGGAATAAAAGAAAACCAAAGAAAGTGTTTTTTCGGAATTACATCGAAATTTATAGTTTGATTAATTCAAACTTGGAAATTCTTCATGAAGCTTCAAAAACTGCATCGACTGTCGCCAGCCGCGTGAAAATCGGTTGATGCATTCAAAAGTTATTGCGGTTTGAAAATTCAAAAAATAGTGAACTCAAAAGAATATAAAAACTATCTCTTTGAGCTCGGAGATCGCCATATAACACACAAATTGTATTTTTTAGGTCAAAGAGCTCAAAAACGTCATAAGTGCAATTTCAAGCGTTTAGGAATGGAATTAGCGGGAAGTTGTTGAATGGCCTTCACGGTCAACCGTTGTACGAATTTTTTTTATTTTTTAATTGTTTATACCTACATGCACATTCATCGTTTTACATTCATAGTGGAGAAAGGTAACCGTTTCTATGCTCTAATCATTACACAGAAATCTACTTTGGTTGATAGTCGTTTTATTGCAAATGCTTAACTTCAATTTTTTTTAATTATGTGAACTACTATGGTGTGCCGCGTATTGGTTCCGAGACAACGCATCCCCGACAATTCATCCCCAACAATTTATTTCCACGACAATTTATCCTCTGACAATTCACCTTCGATAATTCTTTCCTTCGACAATTTGGTTTTCAAACATTTTTCCGTTCACAATATACATAGGGTAGATGAACTGTTTGTGGCCACTTTAAACTTTTTCGTGAGGTTAATTGAGACTTTAATATATTTAAATTAAATATTTAATAAGGCCATAGTTTGAAGGCAAAATCAATGGTGCACATACAACATTATGAGTATTTAGATTGAATTTCACTCTTGTTGGCCATTCTTTCTTCACATACTGATTTTTCCTGTCTCTGCTTTCCCACAAGCATAGATAGCAGGAATATTTTGGAAATCCCGATTGTTGACCTAAAAGAAGCGTTGCAACTTCAGGACGTTAGTAAAACAACTGGTGACAAATTACAAAAATTAAGGTTGCTTCCCAGGTAGGGTTTGAAAATGCTGACAAATGGCCCAGCGATGGACCTTTTGTAACTTTGCCAAACCTTGATAAGTTACCAGTGGCCCGAGTCTTGGCCCAATGGTTCAACATTTTGGAACTAAGCTTTGGGAGATCACGACTGGCCGAGGCCTGGTCCGAGGCTTGGCCCAATGTCTCGATCCATATAATCAAACCTCGAAAAATTATTACGGACTTATACCCTGTTCAATACTTAGCCCAATGCTTTGAACATTGATTGAAGAATTTAATAGAATTTAATGAATGACTTGTTAACAAAAAATTAGGAAAACGGTTGACCCTACAGGCCATTCCTGCAACTTCCCGCTGGTTCCATATTTAAGCGCTCAAAATTGTACTTATTATGTTTATGAGCTTTTCGAGCTCAAAAATATAATTTTCGGGTCATTTTGAGCTCTATATACAGACATAGTGACACCCTCTTAGGAGGAGTCAGGGAAGCTTCCTAGGGCCTAAAAACATCGAGATTTGTTGAAAGCTCGATTTTTTCAAAACGGGGTAAAACCAATAACTTTCCGATTTTTTGAAAATCATTGATTTTCTTAGCGGGAAGTTGAAAAACGGTTGACTCTAAAGGCCATACCTGAAATTTCCCAGTAATTCCATACTTAAGCGCTCAAAATTGCACTTATTACGTTTTTAAGCTCTTCGAGCTCAAAAATATAATTTTCGTGTCATTTTGAGCTCTCCGAGCTCAAAGAGATAGCTTTTCTAGGCTTTTGAGCTCAAAAGTCTGATAGAGATTTAATAAAACACTATTTTTGAATTTTCAAATCGCAATAACTTTTGACTGAATGCACCGATTCACACGTTATTGGCGGAGATCGACGCGGTTTTTAAGGCCCCATTAAGAACTTTTAAGTTCGAATTGATCGATCTAGGAATTTCGAAGTAATTCCGAAAAAACACTTTTTTTGGTTTTCTTTCGACAACGATAACTCACGCACGAATCAACCGATTTTGACCGGGCTGGCGGCAATCAACGTGGTGTTTTGACGTTAAAAGCTGATCAGTTTTTGGAATCGATCGAAAAAGCTGTTTAAAAGTTATTCCAAAAAAACCACACTTAAAAATAAAATTTTTCTTAATTTTTTGGGATTTTTTTGATTTTTCTCAAAACCTATCGGTCCGAATCAGTTCAAATTTTCAGGAAATCTAAGTTTGATAAAACTCTTTGGAACGCCACTAGTTTTGTTCGATCCGGTCGAGCCGTTCAAAAGTTATAAGCGGGTCACACACACACACACACACGGAGTGACATCCTCACATGTGAAAAACGTTACGCAGAGCTTTTCAAGCTCAAATATTAGGACCTCAAAACGTCGAGATCTGATGAAAACTCGACTTTTTCAAAACGGGGTAAAACCAATAACTTCCCGATTTTTTGAAAATCATTGAATTTCTTAGCGGGAAGTTAAAAATGGTTAATAGATATATTTATTAGTCGTTGACAAATTATTTTTAATTATCATTCATTTGTGGCTGAAAAATATATAAAACCTTCGAAACTGCTCATAAAATTTTCAAAAATATTTTCCGTCCGAATTATCTTTTAGGTTACCGAAAAATTCCCACTGATTAAAGGTTTCCCCTTTATCTTTATCTTTTATTTCCTCAGTTTCCAAATTTGTCTTTAATGACAAATTTAGCTACGAATTATGGCTACGGTAAAGGTTAGTTCGACTATGTTGGAAATTACTGTCATATGACATTGTGAAATTAGATAATTTATTTTTACATCTATACTAATATTATAAGAGAAAAGATTTGATTGTTTGTTTGTTTGTTTGTTTTCATCGAATAGGCTCTGAAACTACTGAACCGATTCGAAAAATTCTCTCACAGTTGGGAAGCTACAGTATCCCCGGGGGACATAGGCAACATTATATTAATTTTAGTTTTGAAATTTTTGTTAAATACCCGTGAAAAGCCGGGGTAGAATGCTAGTATTTTATAATTTTTCGTTCGACCGTAATTGATTTATTATATTTCGATATTAGTTATAAATCTTAGAGTATTAATTGATTTTTGTAAAAACTTAGTAAGCTAATAATTGTTCAAAGAGTTAATTTAGTGAAAATTAAAAGTAATTGTTTATGTGCCAGTCGGCTGTAATTTGTATTTTTCAATTTGAATTCATGTTTAATTATTTATTGGTATAGGATAATAGTCGTTTAATGTGTAACGAGGTTATTATCAACCGCAACCAACGCTACGGTATGTAAGGGCTTTCCCTTAACTTTCGATTTTATCAAGTAGTTACTCGACTCGCCACCGGGTGCATAAATCAAAAAGTACTCCACTGCTGCCCTGGAAAATGAAGCGTGCAGAGAAGATTCGAGAAGCAGACAGGCCGGAGGTTATAAAAGGGCTGGCAAGAGAAACAACAAAGCTTTTTGGAAACTAGTGACTTTTGTGTGGACCTAGTGAAACGTGTTATTTGTCATTAAAGATAAAGGGTAAGTGTCCATATTCCACGAGGCTTCACGAGAGGAACGAAGCGATTAATTATTCATCTCATGAAATTCCAGTAGTAGGAATTCTGTCGTTGAGCCGCCAGGCTAGCGGCGCAGTTTCATTTGCGATATTTATTTAATCACATTTTTGCAAAGCAATCATTAAGGAATATTTTTTAAAATTTGGGATTGGACAAGACTTTTACCGGAGGCCAGACAACTAATTGGAGACTAGCGAGACCAACCAGCAGCTGATCCTGCTGTTTGACCGGAGTACCACCCAGTAAACACGTTTACGTCAATGTGACGTCAAAATGACATTGGGCTATGTCAGGATTTACGTAAGATATAAGTCAGGAATGAGTCATATGTGACTCATTATTTCACACTTCCTGACGTAAGATTCTGACGTAAAAATATGACGTAGTCATGACGTCAGTATTATGTCTCAATGACATTTATGACGTATGTGTGATGTCTATATCAAGATAATGATGTCTTA
>JZSA01001129.1:0-15923 GCA_000956155.1 Cotesia vestalis
ATATATATATATACATACTAGCGGACCCGACAGACGTCATGTACACACGTCTTAAATTAAGAAATTTTAGGAATGAGCTTGTATAGTTAAAAACATCATTAGTTAACAATATGCAATGGACATTCTTCAATAATTAACATTTTCGTAAATATAAGCCCATTTTGATTTTATACTCATCAAGAGCTTTCATTTGAGTACCCACATGCATTTCTGATATATTTTTCATATATTTATATATATAATATATATAATAAAAAAGGTTTATAAAAATATTTCTTCACAAAAATTTATTTATTTCTAAATTCATTTATTTTGGGAGTGAATGCGGAGTGAATTTTATTATTAATAAAAATTAACTCCTTCTCAGAGTAAATATCACTCCCGCTGGGAGTGAATCAATTAAAAATCATTCACTCCTCATTCACTCCGCGTTCACTCCGCGTTCACTCCGCAAATTTTTTACAGTGTAATCTCGCCAAAATTTCTCACAATTATTTACAATTAACTACTAGTATTTCTAAAAAAAAACATTAACATGTCCCTTTTAGCATGGTTTTTGCGTGAAAAAATATTGTACAAAAAGTTATTGATGACAATTTTGATCGCGAGAAATTTTTGCATGAGAAAAAAGGGACGGTTACCGATATTTTGCATACTATTGTCCAGATAATTTAATGGAGATTAATTTGACACTTTTCAAAAATTGATTTAGTTTACTAGAAACGGAAAAAAACCTCAAAATAGGTCAATGAATTTTCCTGTCCGTCATGTATGAAACTCTGAAAACACTATAACTTGCGAAAAAATGCATCAATTAAGTAAAATTTTTTTTTTAATTCTTTAGGATGATCGTAGGCCACCGAGTGCGAATGGTTAGGTAATTCAGTATCATTCATGTACAATTAACAAAATAAAAAAGCTAGAAGACTGTGTATATCTATACAGTACAACCTGGCTATAAGTTACATCGGACGATCTACTCACTCTCACGGCAGTTATATCTATATATAAAATATTTTATGTAAGTAGAAGAGAGAAAGAAATATAACATATAACCAGGTTGTACTGTATATATATCCATGTAAAATTTACATGGATGGTGATATATCTATACAAATTATGTGCATTTATTACACCAGGGGTGCCTGTGCATTAGATTCCTAGTACAGCTGTTTTTTCGGCAACTAATTTTGAACGACTTGTTTTTTTTTTTTATTTCATAATCGATAATGAGCATTATGAGTCGTACACTTTTGGATTTTCCAAATTGAATTTTATAGAATGTCGCAATCGTCAAAAAATTTATTAATAATTTATTTATTACAAAAGTAATAAATAAACAAGTATATTTAGAGATTTTCAAAAAACTTTGAAATTTAAAATAATTTTTTTAGAACTGTTGAATTTTTATTCACTTTGCTATTCACAATCGATCTATTTTGAAATATTGGAAATAAATAATCCTAATTGATTATGATATTTGCCACTAGCTGGCGCATAAGTCAAGAAGCGTGGAGTATATGACATTTACTTACAACCAATCAAAATTATTATTTTTGAATAGCGGAAACTACACAGACTATAGTAAGCGTTACTTCCGTCAGAAAAAAAATCTGAGTTACTCCCTAGTCGCGCCTAAAGAAGTTTTACTTCAAAAAAAATTTCTCAAAAATCAAAAGATTGCAATTTCAGAATCAATTATAGTGTACTGGACTTATTACAAACTTTGAAGTCTGGAACGCTGCTCAATTGTCCAAGTAACGGTTCATGTCATGTAGGAACTAACTTATGTGTTAAGCCGTACATCACAAAAAATGTTTATTTCATAATTTTTTCTGAGATTAAATGGATTTTAAGAGTTGGAATCGTATAAAATTCAAGTTAATAATTTATATAATTTCATGAGATTTCATTAAAACTCATAAAATTTCATAAAGTTCTATAAAACTTTGTAAAAACTCTTATAAAAGGCTTGCTTGGGAAACTTGCGGTAATGAATAAGCAATTTATAAATTTTCACAAATTTTCATAAAAATTGATTTAATCTGACACTTTCAAAAATTTTCGTGTAGTGTGAAATTTCTTCAGATTAAACGATAAATCCGTGTCATTTAAATATTTTTTAATACTTATTTGATTTTTCAAAACTCGAATATGTTTTTTTAACTTCCCGCTAAGAAAATTGAAAATTTTCAAAAATCGGGAAGTTATTGGTTTTACCCCGTTTTTCGAAAATCGAGTTCTCATCAGATCTCGACGTTTTGAGGTCCCAGGAAGCTTCCCTGAATGTTTTCGCGATGATGTCCGTATGTCTGTATGTATGTGAGTGTGTGTATTTGTGTGTGTATGAGTGTATGTATGTATGTATATGACCCTCTTATAACTTTTCAACGGCTTGACCGATTTCATCGTGGATGGCGCCATTCGAAAGGGCTTAACCAAACTTAGATTTTGATTACACTTTGGACCGATTCGAACTAGTAAATTTTGAGAAATCTCAAGAAAACTACAAAAAAATTTTTTTTCAAATGTGGTTTTTTTGGAATAACTTTTAAACGGCTTTACCAATCGATTCCAAAAACTAATTAGCTCTTAACATAAAAAAACCACGTCGATTGCAGCCAAATCGGTTGATTCGTAGTTATCGTTGTCGAAAGAAAACTGACAAAAGTGTTTTCTCGGAATTACTTCGAAATTTCTCGTTCAATCAATTTAAACTTAAAGATTCATGAAGCATCAAAAACTGCGTCGAATGTCGCCAACCACGTAAAAATCGGTTCTTTCATTCAAAAGTTATTGCATTTTGAAAATTCAAAAAATAGTGTTTTATTAAACTTCTATCAGACTTTGAAGCTCGGAGAGCTCAAAATGACATGAAAATTATATTTTTGAGCTCAAAAACGTAATGAGTGCAATTTTGAGTGGTTAAGTATGGAATTAGCGGGAAGTTGCAGGAGTGGCCTTTAGGGTCAACCGTTTTCCTAATTTTTTATTTTTTATTTTTTGAATTCAAAAATATTTTTACAATGTTTAAAAGTTCCTAAATT
Source organism: Cotesia vestalis (assembly GCA_000956155.1). Lineage (NCBI taxonomy): Eukaryota > Metazoa > Arthropoda > Insecta > Hymenoptera > Braconidae > Cotesia > Cotesia vestalis. The sequence continues at coordinate 3,048 of JZSA01001129.1, forward strand.
CATGGAAAAAATATAAGTGAGAAACACATGCACCGAAAAAAAAAAGTATTTCCTGCACCAAGAACATTTTGACGGAGGCCGAAGTTATATTGGAGCAAGAAGAAGTTTTTTTGTCTCAAGAAATTTTGACTTCATTCACGAAATTTTCAGTCATCTTAAATATATTTTTGGTCCAAAGAAATTCACTTTTGAGTTAAGATTTTTTTTTGCAGTGTGTGGAAACATACAAGCATAGATATAAAAAATTAATATCAAACATGTATTTAATTTAAATGTATTTTTCTTAAAAACGTAAATGAAAAATTTTTTGTATATTTGCTAATATATTAGATGTGTTCATTAATAGTGAGAAATTATAAATTTTTGTTATTAAGAACGGACTTAAATTTGCAAGGTAATGGCTTAAAACAGCTGTTTACCTCTTCCTGATTCTTAAATAATTTCAAACCAGTTTTCACTAATATTTATAGCAATTAATTGTAAATTAGACATCTTATAAAAAAAGTTTTATACTTGATAAATTTCGATCAATCGATAATATTAAAAAAATATATCCCCCAAATTTTATCAATATTATAAAAAATAATCATTTGTCACTGATTTAGAAAATGACTTTCAAATTACGTCAGTATTATGTACAATTGTGACAAATTATTGATGTTAAATAATAACTCTCATATGGCATCGGTATTACGTACGACCGTGACTTGTTACTGATGTAAACACATGATATTAATCTTACGTCAAGATTACGTACAACCGTGACTTGTAACTGATGTAAACGCATGATGTTAAACTTACGTCGTTATGACATACAATGATGGCATTAATGTTACGTAATATTGTAGTTTATATATTATGTCAGTTGTACGTAATAGATAAGTCATTTCCATGATATCATAGAGAAGTAATAAACTTACATCAGTATGATGTCAAAATTATATCACAAATTTTTACATCATAATTGAATCACTAAACAGATCAATTGTACGTCATATTTACGTAAAATATTGTGACATTCCTATGACTTATCAATGACGTCATATTACAGTGAAGTGTTCACTGGACAGCCATCGTTGGAGAATAGCAATAATTGAGTCTCAAGTATTTTACAATTATTTTCGGCCATATTTCAATTTAGAAATTAAGAGGCTGGAATAATTGTAATAATTTTCGTCCGTCAATAATCACTACCGTCTCTGGCGTTTCTTTTATATCAGTTGTTGGCCATATACGTCAAATTATTCGTCGTCATTCGCTTAAGGTCATTGAGTTAATTTGTTACAGGCCTCATGGCTATAATAAATGATTTTAGTTAAATTAATCACGACAAGTTTAAAGTAGTTAATTTATTTGTATCTTTCTGAATAGTTATGCCCTTCTGGAAATTTCGTAGTTTATAATTTTTCTGAATCGAGCTAAGTCCGTGATAATTAGAAATAACAAAATTGTTAAGTTAAAATGTAGGCCGTCGGGCTGAATTTTGTAACAGGAAAAATTCAACCTCCCACGATCTTTAACGACCGCTTAATTAACTTCACGGTAGGTAAGGGTTTTTCATTACCTTCCGATTTTTTACAGGTAATTATTCGACTTGTCACCGGGTATGTAAGTCGACAAATCCTCCACCGCTGTCCCGGAAAATGTAGTGGACTTAGAACAGTCGAGAAGCGGATGGACCCGAGGTTATAAAAGGGCAGGCTTGTGAGCCAGTGAGACTTTTTTGGAAGTCGGTGACTACGAAGTCGTTTCGAGGGTAAAGTGAGGCCAGTGGCCTGTTGCTGAAGTTTTTGGGGCAGTGCCCTTTTGCTTTGGGAAGACCAGTGTGTGAACGAGTAGTGTTTAACGTGGAGATGATCATCACTATAGGCCAGCCAATCGATTGAAATCCGGTAGACCAACTAGCCGCTGATATCGCCACTTTGCTGAGTACCAGTTACCGTTGCAAACAGTAAAAGTTAAGTCTCAGGCATTTTTACAACTATTTTAGGCCAAAATTTAACTTGGTAAAATAAGAGGCTAGAATAATTGTAATTATTTTCGTAAATTAATGATCACTACCGTCTCAAGTATTACTTTTATATTAGTTGGTTCTTTTATAAGTAGATTAGAGTAAATTAGAGTACAACGGAATAAGTTAGGAAACCGCTGCGTAGACATCCGAGTCGGGGGCGCAGTCGGAAATAAGGTTTTAAATGTAGTTAAGATATTATATGGTAGCCCGTCAGGTTGACGAGGTAAATTTATGATATTATATGGTAGTCCGTCAGGTTGACGAGGTAAATTATGGTATATTATGGTATTTCGTTAGGTTGACGAGGCTTAAGAAAATAAAGAGTTAAGTGATATTTAGTTTGTAAGATTTTTAGCAAGTTACTGTAGTGGAAAGATTAGGTGAGAGGTTCTCACAGTCAAGTACTAAGTTCATTTTCGAAAGTAATTGTTAGTAATAAATTTGTCATTTGTTAATTTTGTTATTGAAATGTAATAAATAATTTCATTGTTATAAATGATTTTCTCAGTGTTATTTACAGCCCACTCGAACTTCTCACGACCTTGTCTTTCCCTCTCATGCTTCCCCGGTTTCTGGGACACCGTGCCTAAAATCCCAGTGGTGCCCTTTTCAAAGAGGAAAGGGGTGACCAATTGGACGAGGACTAAATACCTTGGTTACAATTTAATTGATGAGATTTGAAAATTGTGCTGAATAATGTTAATCAAAATTTAATCGCAAGTAATATGAATTAATAAAATGTATTGATCCGGTGGATCGAATTAATTCAGGAAAAATTGCTAGCTAGGAAAATTTGTGTGTTAGGTTTAATTGGTGCGTGTGAGTACAGTGCTGTCCAGATTCATCGTATCCTCTGTTTCCTAGGCAGTCATTTAGAAACCGTTGTATAGACGCCCAAGTCGGGGGCGCAGTCGGGAATAAGGTTTTAGTATGGAATTTAGTATGTCCGGTGGACAATTTTTGGTTAAGATTTTATGGTAAATTCTCTCCGGTGGACGAGGTTGATTTTGAGTTGAGTTAATTCCGAGGGACAAGGTTTATTATGGTGTTAGACTGGCGGATGGAGAAGGGACCGACGAGAGGAGGACGGGGCAAGGAGGGAAGCGACAGCGGAATACCTACTCCTCGATTTTATGTTCGCCTGATACCTGGGCCGGCCGTTTTCGCGTTAAATTTTGTTAATTTCGTTTCTTTTATTTGTTTGTAAATAGTTCTTTAAACAAATTCAGTATTTCTATGATTATTACGAGTACTAGTATTAGTATTACTATTATGTATATTATCATTACCATGATTAACATTTGTTTAAGACAAGATTTTGATTAATTTGAGTATTAGGAACAACATTTATATTGTTTATTTGTTTATATTGAAAATTATTATTTAGTTAACCAGAGATTTATTTTGGGTTTTGGTCTAAATAAAAGACAATTGTGATTTAATTTTAGTTCTGATAATTCGTAATTATTATACAAGTAGTTGGTTATTATTTTGTTTTAGTTAATTTATCGTTAGTAAACAATATCACGAGTTTATTTTTGTTTATATTTATGATTGAATTATTGTTCACCGAAACCATACAACGTTTTGTTTATAAATAATTATTGAGCCTAAAAATTAAGCCGATAAAAATAATTTATTTCTAAGTCTTTTGACATTTTAGTATGGAAAAATAATTTTGTGGAATTAATTAAAACTTATGTTGGTTTGTTTAATTGTTTAAATAATTTTCTCGAAGATTCTATTAATTGAATAAATTAGAGTTCATGTTCCACGAATTTATTATGGCATTATGTATTGTTCAAGACATTTAGTTAGTGAACTAAAATTATTTAAACAATTATTCCTGGGACAGTAAATTAGATTAATTCCGACGAGAGAAATTATTCTAAGTCCCGAGCCAAATTTAGTATGGAAAAGTAACGAATGGATAGAGAATGGAGGTAATAGCGATTATTATTTTGTCAAAAATAACTTTGAAGAATAAAAACAGAATTTGACAAACCGAAGGGATAGACAATGAAGGAAATGCCAATTAAAATAATAGTTTGTAAACACCGTATAGATGGCAAAAACGATCATTCTGGTTCGTTGCAAGTGAGTTTTTAGAAAAATAATAAAAACCAAAATTGTACTCGATAAAAAGTAAGTCTTCCGACAGTTCAGTTGTTCCGGGAATACTCTTCTAAGAACAACAACCAAAGGAACATTACCCTGGTTCGACTAGAACATTGGTAAGTACCTTTTTGGACACTCTTAAGACTCGACTTCCCTGGATTTTGGCCTTCTCTCAAAATCCAGTAGGTGAACATACGCCGTGTAGGTGGGGGCAAGGAGGATACTCTTCACTTGCTCTCGGGGTAGAGGTTTAGGGCCTGGGCTAACGTCTAGTTACCCAGGGAGGGGAAAACTAGTTTTTGCATTTTAGTTCGCGGTTTTTGGGAAAAACTCACAGCGTGTGAGATTTGTATGTGTGCGAACACTTTGTAAAGACCAATTTTGATCGGATCGTCTATACCTTCGGAAGGTACGTGTACAGTGTACCGACGTATGCGCATTACTTGAAATCGTAAAATTCTTTATTTCTTTTGTATTTTGCGTTTTGACCGACAACACCTGTTGTTATAGTTTTCGTGTTGGGGTTCTAACATAACCCAAAGTTGTAACACGTGTATTTTTGTTTATTTTGTACTTTTGTTTCCTACTTTGGATTATTTCGTTGAGTTATTTAATTGTTTAATAAATAAATTGTTGATTTGTTTCTAACATAACCTGTTTTTGATTTATTTTTGATTTAGTTACTCGACTTATTCATTTTGCCGAGATTGCACGTAATTGACTATAGTTTGATTTGTTTCTTTTACTGTGCCAATTTTTGTTTGACCACCCCTTTTTCATCCTGGACTCCGGCGAGGGACAAATTCGAGCAAGGGGGGTCGCTGAAGGATAATTATTTTCATTTATTTAAAAATAACCCCAATTTTACCCGTTACAATCAGTCTTCTTTAAGTTTAGAGTAACCATAAGTTCTCTTACTTGCTCTAACTTGAACATCGCGACTGAGTATTCGACCAACTGAGTTACTAGCTGTACATCTGTAAGCTGCACTATGGACGTCTTGTCTGAATGCTGCTGCTTGAAATGGAAGAAGTACCAGAGTTCCATTTCTAAGTACTCGCCGAACACCAAGTACGTCTCCAGCCGGAAGTCCATCTGCAGTAGACCAGTCAATATTCGGTGTTGGACTCCCAGATGCTGCGCAATCGAGCCAAGCTCCGCTTGAATTGGAGAATTCGATTCTTGATGGTGGTTCAATTAGAAAACTTGGTCCACGTAGATGAGCATCAAAACCATGGCCACCAGTTGAGGAGACTACTACCGCTATTCCTAGTGACATAAAGAAAAAAATTTTGATTTGAAATTATAAATTCAACAATCCGTTTATAGTAGATTTCATAAAGATCTAACTATTACAGCCATCCTCACGGCTCAACTTTTAGAAAATTTTGTAATTTTCTGACTCCGTTTGTCGAGCTAATTCAGAAAATATATATAGTTCAAAAATTTATACATGTATGTCTTTATAAGTACCAGGATGACCGAGCTTTGCTCGGTATTTTAAACTTCCCGCTAAGAAAATTGAAAATTTTTGGAAAGTTATCGTTGTTCGTTGTTCGTTCGATAGAATGTTTTATTTCAAATTACAGTAGATGATTATCACTGTGACAGCTCATTCGCGCGCAGTTTGTTTACGACCCTAATAAAAATGATAAAAAATTAATATTTTTTTTTTTTTAATTTTTTTTCGGTGTTTATTTAATCGGCAAAGAAGATTTTCGTAACTATTTTCGTTGAGAAATTTTAAATATGTTAAAAAAGTGAAAAATATAGCGTTCCGCAATTTTTGATTAATTTTTCACATCCCGCTAAGAAGATTGAAGATTTTTAAAAATCGGGAGTTCTTCACTGTTAAAAATTTTTGTAAAATTACAATCATATTACAAAACAAATAATAAGTAAAATTACAAATCAGTGTATAGCAATGCGAAATAAAATACAATTCATGTAATTTTCCAACATCTGACAAAAAATCTACTAAGATTTATTGTAATTTTACAATCTTCATGTATAAACCTAACACGCATTGTAATATTACAGAACAGTTCATCAATTTTTAAGAAAAAGCTTTTTAATTTTACAAACATTATTTGTGATCTGATTCGGCATAATTGTATATAAAATCACAAAAAAAAATTGTAATTTACATTACAATAATCTCATAAAAATTTAAAAATTTTCCAATTTTAAAAATAATACTTTTCAGTTTTACAAAAATGAGACTAATGTATCAAAAAACAACAATTTCCTTCATATTAATTTTTACTAATTTTTAGTCTATGGTTATTTATTTGTATTAATAAATTCGAGGCATTATTTATCTTTTATAAATTTCAATACTACGCTTAAATGATCATTTCGAAATCGATATATTTGAATGAGTATATAGTAGACTTTAGTTTTTATAATGTTCAATGAATTATAAATAATGTAAAAGTTAATTATTTTCCATCAATACACAGAATTAAATAACACAAATAATGTAAATAATAAATAATAAGCCGTAATTCTCAATCACCACATAGGATTAGCTTATAAGAATAATGAGATGTTCAACCACTTTTCGGTCGTACGGCGTAGGGCGTTAGGTATCGGTCTGGCAAGCGTGCGGCTCGCGTTCGATTCTTAGTTAGGGTAAATATTATTTTCACATTGAATCGTCTGAGTTGTAAAAATCAAGTCTACGTAAGGTATAAAATCTAGTCAGCACTTCATAAAAATAAAATGACTACAAATATTAAATCAAATTTTTCTTTTTTATTATTTCAATTCAAGTAGAATTCAAGGAAAGTATTGTCATTTTACAAACTTAGCTAATCTAAAAATGTTTGTAAAATTACAAAACCGTTTTGTAAAATTAGTAACCTCACAGATCTAAATATGTTTTGTAATATTACTATACCTGATTGTAATTTTAAATGAATGTTTTGCCTATTAGCTTCCAATACATTTCTTGTAAAATTACAATAAAAATATTTAACAGTGTTGATTTTACCTCGTTTTTCGAAAATCGAGTTTCCAACGGATGTTGAGGTTTTGAGGTTCTAGGAAGCTTCCCTGACTATTCCCGCGATGGTGTGTGTGTGGAAGCTTCCCGGACTATTCCTGCGATGTTTTCACTATGGCTGTTTGACCGATTTTATCGCGGTTGACACCATTCGAAGAAGTTAAATTGAACTTAGATTAACTATGATTTTTAACGATTTGGAGGTTAAATTTTGAGAAATCTCCAAAAAACCACGAAAAAATTTTTTTTTCAAATGTGGTTTTTTTGAACTAACTTCGAAACGGCTTTAACGATCGATTCCAGAAATTAATCAGCTCTTAACATAACAAAAACAGGCCGACCGCTGCCAAGCCGAGCAAAATCGGTTCATTTGTTTGTGAGTTATCGTTGACGAACAAAAAATATGAAAAAAGTGATTTTTCGAATTAGACTAAATTTTTCGGTCTGATCAATTTGTCTTTAAAAATATATCATAGAATTTGAGAATCCTGCCAAGTGCGTGAAAATCAGCTGACTCATTTAAAAGTTATTGCGGTTTGAAAATTCAAAAAATAGTGTTATATGAAACTTCTATCATACTTTTGAACTCGAAGAGCTCAAAAGTATGGAATAGCTCACTCTTTGAGCTCGGAGAGCTTAAAATAACACATAAGTTATATTTTGGAGCTCGAAGAGCTTAAAAACATCATAAGTGCAATTTTAAGCGCTTATATGTGGAATTGGCGGGAAATTGCAGGGATAGCCTTTAGGGTCAACTGTTTTCCTTATTTTTTTTTGTATGTGGCAATCAACTTTTGTAAATAATTTGCATTATTGATATGAAAATATATATTTTCAATGTATAATTTTCTAACAATATTGGTCAATGTAAGAGAAACACTATTTTATCAATGTGTTATTTGTTCATGTATATACTGACTACGCCACTCAAAATTATACTGGCCATTCTTTTATAATTAATGTATGTACATCCAGCTGATTATTTGAACCAAAAATTTACATTATAGTTATCATTGCTATACAATTTTACAAACTGAAGATTTATTTATCGTAAAAACTTTTTGGTCCTTATCCAGAAAGAAGAATTTGTAAAAGAATGTTTCATTTTTAGATAGCTATTTTCTTTTTCTATCTTGAGAATGACCTTAAAATTTCAAAATTCTTTGAGTTTCTCAACTTTTGTTCTTAGAAATAATAAATATTTATTCTAATTTCTGGAATAAAAAATTTCAGTAAAAGGATTCTATGAAAAAATGAAACCGACAGATCGGTAAGACAATAAGTCTTACGCATTATTTATATGATTGTAACATTTTCTATTCTACCTGGAACTATCTAAACCGCAGAACAGAAAATGTATCACTACTTTTCGTACGTAGAAACTTGAGCTTCCTCCGTTCAGATATTCATGTTCCATAGATGAACAAAGAAATATCAATACTTGTAGTAGTAGAATGACAATGGAAAAGAAAAAAAAAAGAAAAAAAAAACATTAACGTGGAATTATATCGAATAAAAAACTTTATGAAAAGAAGAAGCACAAAAATGAATAAGAAAGAAAACGAGTCACCAGAATAGGAAAAAAGCGGAATATAAAAAAGTGGAGAAGACGATAGTGAATTCGTATTGCTATGAATAAGCCTGTAGTAATTATACGACTACGACTAAGTCGGGAAATCTTTTTTTTTTTTTTTTTTTTTTTTTTTTTTTTTTTGGGGAAAAAATTTTTTTTTTTTTTTTTTTTTTTTTTTGAAAAAGTTTTGTGAAACGTATAACTCTAAAATTATTTCACTTTGTTTGAATGATTCTGAAGAATAATTTCTAATTAATTTGAAGATTTTACAGTAGAACTTTGAATTGAAGAATTAGTTGAGGGACGCTACCACCGCAGCAGCACTTCCGCGGCGCGGTCGGTAAGTTTAACGATTACCTGTTCCGAGGTAAGCTTATAGCCTAAGCAAACGGCAGCAGGTAACTGGCAAATAGTTAAACCGAGACGTGTCGAGGCTTTTCTTTGTGGAAAAAGCAAATAAGAGTTTATTTGAGGAAAAACATTAGCGAAGCTGAATCATCAGTAACGAGGCTCGGTAAATAGTTGATGCAGACTCGACGTCGAAATAAAAGAGAATTAAACTCGATGTATCCACCTCTGTCTCTAATTACAAAATTTCTACAAAGATAAAGTTGTTGACTCGTTAACAGGGGGTGGATGTTTAAAACCCAAGCATTACGCGAATTGGAAACTCTGAACCAGCAAAAAAATCAGGTTGTTTTTTTTTTAACTTTCAAACTAATTTAATTAACGGTGCTTTTAGAGTAATATTTTACTAGTATATGTTCTTTCTGCGGGTTCAGGTTTTTTATAGATTAAAATTATTGATTTTATTTTCAGAGTTATCGCTAGATTAATTTTGTCGAGTCAATTGCAAATTATGATAGAGAGATAAGGCATGACAGAGGAGAGGCGTGAACTCACAACAAAAATGTATAAATAATGGAAGATATTCTTCATGAAGAAAGGAATTAAATTGTGTGTTACTTTCTTTTATTTACCACAGTCAGTGACTTTGCTTGTCAGAGTTGAAACAATGAGGACAAAATGTAAATAAAATGTCTCATGAATTTTTCCATGAGTCATAAAGTCTTTCTACCGGGGTAGGAAAGTTTCAAGTCGGATGCTATTCCAAGAAAATGAAATAATAAAAACGTTTTAATATTAACATTTCGAGCAAAAAATTGGGCGTATATTTCAAAGATTTATCTTAAAAAGGGTAGAAATAATCCCTACTAATATTATAAATGTGAATGTAAGTTTGTTTGTTACGCTTTCACGCGAAAACTACTAAACTGATCATCACGAAGAAAAAAAAATTTAGTTGAATTAAGTAAACAATTTTGAAATAAAATAAAGAAATTTTTCTTGGTTTGAGTAAATTTTACTTAATTCAAGAATTTCTAGTCTTGATTCAAGACAATAAAACTCTTCAAAATTATTTTCTTGGTTGAAGAATTTTTCTCTTGATTCAAGTTAATTTTTTTTTTCTGTGCATGAAACTTTTTACACATATTCTTGGAGGTATTAGAAGTAACATAGGATACTTTTTATTAAAAAAAAAGAAATTATTTTTTACACTGATGGAAAATTTATGATGACTCAAGAGATATTTTCTTGATCTAAGAATTTATTTTGGAAGACAAATGATTATTTTGCTTTAATAATTTCTTGTCTTGACTTAGATTTTCTTGGCTTAAGAGCTATATTATCTTCAATCGATACATTTAGTTTTTCAACCAAAATAACATTAACGTTTAAAAAACTTAAAATAATTCATCAAAGTATATTTCAAAAACTAAATAGTCTTCAATTGTTATACCGAAAAAAAATTATTTCTTAGAAATAAGTAAATTAATAACTCAAAAAAAAGCCATTCTTAATATAAGTCGGTAACATCTTGAATCAATGTTATCGCCTATCTTGAACCAAGAGACAAAAATTCTTGAAAAATTTGATGGTTAAAAGCCACAAAAAAGAAAAATCCGCTTAAGGGGGCCGTCGTGCCCCAGGCTCCCCTATTAAATTTTCTAAAAGAGCTTTTGAGTGATACAATGAAAAAAAATTAGGAAAACGGTTGACCCTACAGGCCATCCCTGTAACTTCCCGCTGATGGTTCCAAACTTAAGCGCTCAAAATTGCACTTCCCAGGTAGGGTTTACCAATGCTGACAAATGGCCCAGCCTTGGACCATTTGTTACTTTGCCAAGCCTTGGTAAGTTACCAGTGGCCCAGGCCTGGCCTAAGGCTTGGCCCAATAGTTCGACATTCTCAAGCCGAGCCTTGGGGTACACCACTGGCCCAAGCCTGGCTCGAAGCTTGGCCCAATGGTTCAATATTTTGGAACCAAGCTTTGGGAGATCACAACTGGCCGAGGCCTGGTCCGATGCTTGGCCCAATGTCTCGATATATTTCAACCAAGCCTTGAAAAATCACCACGGACTTAAACCCGGTTCGATACTTGGCCCAATGCTTCGAACACTGATAAAAGAATTTAATAGAATCTTATAAATGACTTGTCAACAAAAAAATTTTAATAAATGTAGTTATTAATCGTTAACAAATTATTTTTAACTATCATTTCTTTGTTGCTGAAAAATGTATAAAACTCTCGTAACTGCTCAAAAAATATTTTCCATGTGAATAAAAAATGATAAATTTAATACTGAAACATATTGTGAATATTTTAAAAATGTTTATTTCTCTCCAAAAAAAAATATTGAAAAAAATTGTTAACAAGTAAGTTTGTTTACCACTCTCTTATACATATACAAATTACTTCTACAATATATCTATCAGTGAAACTATAGTTTTGGGAAGTCACTGACACCCGAAGTTTGGCCCGGGTCTAGCTTGAGACTTGGCTCAATCCCAGGTAGGAAAGAACAACTGGACAAGGCTTGGACCAAGCCTGGGCCAAGCGTCACCAGCCTTGGGTGTCAGTGACTTCCCAAAACTATAGTTTCACTGATAGATATATTGTAGAAGTAATTTGTATATGTATAAGAGAGTGGTAAACAAACTTACTTGTTAACAATTTTTTTCAATATTTTTTTTTTTGGAGAGAAATAAACATTTTTAAAATATTCACAATATGTTTCAGTATTAAATTTATCATTTTTTATTCACATGGAAAATATTTTTTGAGCAGTTACGAGAGTTTTATACATTTTTGAGCAACAAAGAAATGATAGTTAAAAATAATTTGTTAACGATTAATAACTATATTTATTAAAATTTTTTTGTTGACAAGTCATTTATTAGATTCTATTAAATTCTTCTATCAGTGTTCGAAGCATTGGGCCAAGTGTCGAACCGGGTTTAAGTCCGTGGTGATTTTTCAAGGCTTGGTTGAAATGTATCGAGACATTGGGCCAAGCATCGGACCAGGCCTCGGCCAGTTGTGATCTCCCAAAGCTTGGTTCCAAAATATTGAACCATTGGGCCAAGCTTCGAGCCAGGCTTGGGCCAGTGGTGTACCCCAAGGCTCGGCTTGAGAATGTCGAACTATTGGGCCAAGCCTTGGGCCAGGCCTGGGCCACTGGTAACTTACCAAGGCTTGGCAAAGTAACAAATGGTCCAAGGCTGGGCCATTTGTCAGCATTGGTAAACCCTACCTGGGTGATTACAAATTATTTTTAAATATCATATATTTGAGGCTGAAAAATATATAAAACCCTCGAAACTGCTGAAAAAATATTCAAAAATATTTTTCATGCGACTAACAAATGATAAATTTAATACTAATAAATATTGTGAATAGTTTAAAAATGTTTGTTTCTCCCCAACAAAATTATTGAAAATAATTGTTAACAATTAAGTTTATTTTCACTCTCTTATACAAATACTAATTACTTTTATTAATACTTTTATCAGTGAAACTGTAGTTTTAGGAAGTCACTGACACTCGAGGCAACCGAAGATTATTATATAATAAAATTAAAATGTTAAAAAATTATTGAATAAAATAATCAATTACTCCTCTCAAATTATGCAAATATATTATGTAGCTCTTCAAATATATTACATTATATTCCTTTCCGTGTATTTGAATGTTTAGCGACAAATTTAAACTACCCAGGTAGGAAAGAACAACTGGACAAGGCTTCGACCAAGCCTGGGCTAAGCGTCACCAGCCTTGGGTGAGGCTTGGCACGAGCCTTGGCTAAACATTGGGCCAAGGCT